>JAXIVJ010001407.1:117500-130000 GCA_036785665.1 Chirona hameri
CTCAGCCGAACGCCATTGACGGCGGGGGGGGGGGGGCGTTAAACGCCCTCTGGTTATCTTCCGAACCAATGATCGCAGCGAGACGCGCAAGGCGGCATTCACAAGAGCGCAATGAAATGAATCTAAATCATGCTCACAAATTTCAAAGTGAGGTCAAATGTCAGGTCACGGTCAGGTCAAAGGTCAAAATCGACGTATTTTATTTTATGGGCCATACTTTCCAGCAAAAGCCATCGACTACGACCATGGTCACTCAAAGTGCTGCCAAAGGTATTATACAGTATAGACATCCCACATGGGCTAAAGTGAGATTGTTAGCAAATGTCAAGGTCAGGTCACAGACATTCCCTATGCGCAAAATATCTACGAAAGTCATACAACACATGTTTTATGGGTTATTTGCCACGTATAATTCGATAGTGATAGTCATTTTACCAACTGAATTCATTTACTTGAAGTTATTGTCAAGTTCAGGTCAAGTTCAGGTCACTGAAGGTCAAAATTTGAAATTGATCAATATAAATAAAGAAGGCATGTTGATGGACCAGTTTTCTTTCAGGAATAGAGGCTGGCATTCATTTATCTGTATATGGTCAATAAAAGCCAACACACGCAATTTCCAAATATGACGTCATGACTTACCCATACTTTAGATGTCATAAGTCAGTCAAATATATATATATATATATATATATATATATATATATATATATATATATATATATATATATGTTTGAAATTTGGTATAGTAGTTGCCTAGGCATAGTTCTCTGACATATCTTCCGATTTTTTAAATATTTTATTTTATTTTATTTTGTGATAAATGGCCCCTCCCAAAAATGTTTTTTTCTTCAGTTTTTGGGGGTCAAAAAGTAAAATTTTAAAACATCCGAGATAACTAGTTTTGTAGCCCTTGCAATTTGCTATCTTTTGGCGTTTTTCGATTGCATTTTGCTTTAAATGTGGCATTTGTACGGCCTGGCAAAGTTGAGCTGATTTTGGTGTAAAACTCGTGTGTAGTGATGTCACTAAATTCGCTATAACTCGAGAGGAAGAAAATCGACGAAATTTCTTCATTTTTTTCATAAAAGACGTAACCATGATTTATAAGAAGGTACCCAAAGTGTTACGCTGATAGCGCTATTAGTTTTTCAGTTTTTGCGGAAATTCATCAGGGGGCGTTAAAGGAAATAGTTCACCTTCAACATTAGTTTTAAACTGAGATAGCTGTTTTGTAGCTCATGTTGGGAAACCCCTATCTGCAAGTTTTCTTGACTAAAAAGACTCTCCAGCCGAAGATATTTGACTTTTTGGCGAAGGAATTCGGCGCATATATGATATACCGTACCGTCTGAAAGTGCCAGCACTGCCATGGAGCATGCGCAGACCAATAACGCACACCATACAATCAATAATTTACAACCTTCTGTCCTGAATTGGCGCGATGTAGGACCATTTTTGAGAAGTAAAAAAGAAACTGTATTCAAAAATATAATAAAATCGTGTTCTAAAAAAAAATCCGAAGGTGAACTATTTCCTTTAAACGCCCCCCTGTCAATGGCTCTAAGCCAATACTATTATTAGATGCCGAAAAGGCCTCTGGATTTTACACGAAATATTCGGCCTCTTATTTTAAGCACAGCAGTGACGACGGTGCTGGACTCACATTTTCACGAGCCGAGACATAAAAGTGTATCAGCTTAAAGGGACTTAGCATTATATGTGAGTTGAGATAGCCATTTTGATGGCTTGGCATTGAAATTAAGTATGGTAGCAGTTAAAACAACCACAATGCTCTAATAAAAAAGTTATTCGAGTTTGATTTTGACATCTGCAAAAAATAAGGCACATGTGTATTTGAATATGGCCTCTAAACCGACAGCTTCGTCTCTTTTTACCCAACTGGTAATGATAGTCGACTTGTTTAAGGTCAGCCTTCTAATATTTTCGTCTTTCATTTCTCGATCGCAATCTAAGCCAATCTAGACACCGGGTGGTTCGCTTTTTCTGCGCAATAGATGTCGACAAAAAAAATGTGCCGTACATTTGGCAGCACAAAGGATTTCCCTGTTATTAAAAAAAGCATATGACGTCACCAACCCAGCTTTCCGCTCAAAACTAAAAGCTGAATATCTTCAAGATAAGCTTTTTTTCGGAGAGAAAAAATTCACGAACATGTTCAGCTGACCTCGCCTGACATGTAGACATACAATTAAGTGTGATTCGACAACTTTCAAAAAGGTGGGATAGTCCCTTTAACAGCTCCATTTCAAATTTCGGCCCCTTACTGCAGTGGCCTGAATTTCGTGTCAAATTCAGGTCTCCTGCTATCTGTGGTTCTACGTACCTATACACCAACACACCATGTGCTACCTAAATAATCAGTGTCATACTCACGCAGTATAGATCACAATCGCATAATAAACGCAAGCGAACAAGTCATGACCTTTCACTCCGGGTGACTACTTTTACCGGCCGCGATAAGGCCGTCTCTGGTGGTGTCGACGCCGGGAACCAGTCTGCGGGTCAGGTCAGGTCAGGCCACGCCTTCTGGACCAGTTCTCGGCCCAGAGACCGGGGTGAGAGGCTGTCGGCAGACGGCAGCACAGACGGGCTCCTGATCATTGCGTCTACCGCCAGTCTTGCAGCGGCAGTGACGCACAGCGGACCAGAGCCGCGCAGTCGGCGGCCAAAACTCCGCCGACGCACTGCGTCCGAACAGTGACCAAAACGCAGAGAAAATCGAGTGACGAGAGCGAAACCGTCAGCTTTCGGAGGGCTTTCGAAGGACTCAAGTGGTTGTGTTGAAACTGCGAAGAAGACTTGACTTGACCGCCGGCTCAACATCGCAAAGCCTGGTTCCATGATCTTCAATCGTTGAAAATAAAAGGTGAGTGGGTATTACATAATTAATGCCAGTTGGTAATTGAATAGCAATGTATCATCACGTTCATCAAAAACGACGCTACGGAAGCTTCATAAAGTGCACAGTTTTTTATTTATTTATTAACCCGCGCATTGTGAGGGTTCCGCGCCACGAAAAGAGGGCACATGAAAAGGGGGTGACTGGCATGGTGATGACGATATGCTAGCGATTACGGCGCAATAGATGGTTAGTTTATAATGATACATGCACATATGAGGCCAGGAGAGGAAATTAAGTTTTTGTTGTTGTTGCAGAAGCGCGCTCAGGAATGGAAGAAAGGGGGTCATATTATTGCAAGGAAACTAAGATGCATGGGCCTACAATGACATAATATACTACAGTTTTCGGATTAAACATACACCACAGGGTACTCTACGAACGATTATAAGATAATAGGCGAGTCCAGGTAGGGTAAAACGGGGGGGGGGGGGGGGTAAGCAATGTGAATTGATGTTGTAGGTGAAATAGTCACTGTTGACTAGTTAGTATCATAATAGCGGATACTTTACCTATCAAAAGGTCTTGCACCTCCCCAGTTTGGATCCTGGATACGCCTATGATCAAGTACAAAATGCAAAAAGGAACTATCTACGATCAGTAACTTATTTATAGTGCTGGTTAGCAACTTGCTTGCGGTTACTATTTTTTCCTATTTGACCTCCCTTTTTCACTGACCTGGTACCACCTATGGCAAAAATATGTTTAATATCTGTTTTGTCTAATGTCACAATAACACACATCATGTATATAAAAAACATTTTTTTTTTATTACGCATTTACTTCACCCCTATATTGAGTGACCTGCACATGCCTATGATTTTTGAATTTTCAAAAGTCACCACCGCATATTAATTTCCAATTCATTCTCTATCGATCCCCATTGGTTGCGTTAAAATCGGTTGATAAACATGACAGCTGTGTTGGATCACAAATACCTCTAAATTTTTTAGTTTTCCCCCTGTTGCCCCCTATTTTTTTTAAATAAATGGAGATCGTGTTCAGGGGAATAATATTCCGTTTGATTTGTGAAAATCGGACGGGTAGATCTCGAGATCTCTGGGGAGGGGGGAATCCGTCCCCCATGTTACAAATAGGGGTAGCCAGGAGCCTGGTACAAATAGGGTTAAGAAGCTCGGGATAGCAGAATTGTACTGTAGCGTTCTATTTGCTAAAAACTGTTTTGCCTTAAAATAACCCTTTTGACCTTTGGTGACCTCTGAAGCTTAAACTATTGACCAGAGCTAAAATTTGAGGACACCCAGTGCGATTGCATTTTTTCAAGGGCTTTCTATTTTTTTCTCGTTTGTTCCTAGGCAGCTGGAAGCATAGTTCTCGATATATTTTGAGGTGTTCGAAGCGAAGTCCTAAAACCGGAAAATCTGACATTCGATGACCTCTGGGGACCTCAATATTAATTTAAGCCCAACAATGACTGAAATAGTTTTAAAATGATTTTTTTTACGAGCTTTCGAACGGTATTTTCTGTTTTTGTCTAGGTCCTATATGAGCCGAGGTCGAGAGGGGGGGGGGGGGGCGGAATCCCCCCCCCCCCTCCAGTGCGTGTAATTCTCAGAGGCCTTCCAGGGCGCGTGTTAATAAGCATATACACTTACATATCCGTCCGTTTTGTCCCACCGAACAGACTGACCATGCAGGCGGGACTGGTGACAAAGAAGTACCGGGTGATGGCGGCGGGGCTACTGATCATGGCACATATCACGCCCAAGGACAACCCGAACAACATCATCTGCGACAACCCGATCGAAGAGACGTACGACTTCGTCATAGGTGAGGCAGCTGGAAGCATGATATAGAAGACAGTGCCATTATGAGTGAGACAGCGGTCATCAAAGGTGACACGAGACAGCGGTCATCAAAGGTGACACGAGACAGTCGGCATCGAAGGTGAGACACCTGTCATCATAAGTGAGACAAACGCAATCATAGGTGAGTCCGCTTTCATTCAAAGTTATCAAGGCAATCTGATAGCATCGTTTCAGACATAAGTACTGTAGGTGTCAGTCAATTTAGGCACGAATTAGTAAAATAGATGAACCAGTGATCTATAGCTCGGTATCTTTTTCTTTTTGCAACTTCTGAGTTCCTTTCTAAGGGTGCGATCGGCAACACGACGAATTCGCTCTCCGACGAATCCAACGAATTCGCTCTCCGACGAATTCGCTGTCTCGTGCGTTCTGTAACAACAAAATTATCCGCCGGTTTTGTCACTGCTGCGCCTTGTCATGGTTTGTGTAGTTATAGGGCCATGGTTTGTGTGGTTATTGTACTTGTTTTCAGAAATCACGGTACTTTGAACTTTGTCAATACTCAGCAACACTGCAGTCAATACAGCAATACTGCAGATGACGTTATGGCACACTACAAAAGAAATTAGCCCTCCCGACGACTGGTTTGGAAATTCGCCCTCCGACAGAGCGAATTCGTCGGGCGCGAATTCGCTCATTTGCAGATTCGTCGTGTTGCCGAACACAAACTGAGCGAATATTCGGCGTCCGACGAATCACCGACGAATTGGTCGTGATTCCGGCGAATTCGTGGTGTTGCCGATCGCACCCATGGTCTTCGGCGCCCACATAATGACATGCTTTATGGTTACATCACTCATCAACAACGATGGCATCGTTGCCATGCTCCATCAATTACAGCAATGCAGGCAGGTATGCCCCTTCTCTACACCAACAATCCGAACTATCGCAACGTCTTCGACATACTTGATACTGAAAGTTCTAATGGCATCTGGTCTGGAATCCCTCGTTTTGCAATCGTAGACGCTAATGTCGCATATCAGGCCAGTTTTCCTCCGGTATAAGGCGACCCTGGTCGTCATGCACTATTGCTTCAGCCCGGTTCGAAGGCCCCGCAAAAAGTCGCCAGAGCGCGGTGGATGCCGAAAAAGTCGCGGCGATGAAGTTTTTCTGCCGACCAGACATACGGCTGTCAACACAAGGCGACCCGCCTAAAAGTGGATTCGGCCGCCACTTATGCAATCGTCTATGTGTTTTATACACCCGATATGCTGCGTAATAGGTAACTGATGAAGCGTCGGTGTTAAAATTCCGGGAAGGCACGTTGATACATCGTATCATGATCATATATCATATAGCGTATCATATCATGATAAACATACCTACATGAACATGAACAGACGAATTCATTTAAACTTTGGACCAGTCCGTGCAATTCATGATTCGTATGTGGTTAGTATTGATATGGTTCCCAAACCCCTTGAAATGAATGACCCCTTTCAACTATTTATATTGTCTATGCTGCCATCCTCAAACAAAAAATATCACAGTTCAGGTATATCAACGAAGCTTAACTAATTCCAAGTTTAACAGCACAGCACAGTATAGCATCCGATATTGAATTCACTCGTCTTAAAATGCTATACCAGAACGAACTCTGCGTGACCTTTGTGCAACCTTGTATAACTAATATGCTTGACCTTTTCTGTATTTTGTGTGACCTCTATGCAATCTGTGTGCGATCTATGGAACCTCGTGAAGCGTGTGACCTCTATGTGACCTCTGTATGACCTCTATTTTTCCTCTGCTTGACTTATATGTGACCTCTGTGTGACCTATATGTGACCTCTGTATGACCTATATGTGACATGTGACCTCTACGTGACCTCTGTGTGACTTCTATGTGACATGTGTATAACCTCTGTGACCTCTATGTGACCTGTGTATAACCTCTATGTAACCTCTATGTGACCTCTGCATGCCCTCTATGTGACCTCCGTATGCCCTCTATGTGACCTCTGCGACCTCTGTGTGACCTCTAGGAGTCCTCTGTATGACCTATGTGACCTCTACGTGTCCTCTGTATGACCTCTGTGACCTCTGTATGACCTCTGTGTGACCTGTGTATAACCTGTATGTAACCTCTGTATGACCGCTGTGTGACCTCTATGTGACCTCTGTGACCTCTGTGATAGCTGGCGGCGGCACGGCCGGCTCGGTGCTGGCCGCTCGTCTCTCGGAGGACCCCTCCTCTCACGTGCTGCTCCTGGAGGCCGGTGTGGCCGGCACCGGCTTAACGGAGTGGCCGGCGCTCACCAGATTCGTGTATGACACCAACAAGTATGACTGGCGCTTCAAGAATGTCCGCGACGAGGGCTACTGCTTCGGAATGAAGGACACAGTGAGTTGCCATGACGACGTAACTGAGTACATTCCGACCAGCTGGTCTGGATGCACAGAAGATCAGGAGTTCTTAGAACATACATTCGGCAAATTATATAGATATTATGTGAAATATCAAACGTATTTCCTGCAGTAGCATACCACAGATAATGCAATAATGTTGGTAATGCAATGAAAAAAGCTTATATCCCAATATCAGAAATAGAATGGTAAGGTGGTCGGCATTAGCTAGGTGAGGCAGGTAGAGGTATTACGTTACAAGCAGCCCCACCGCTGTAACCAAGGTTTTAGCTGCCCCCATCACTGCCATCAAAGTATAAGCTACTCCGGCCACTACGCTACGATCAAAGTATATATAGCCTGTCCACGCCGCTTCCACCAAGATACTGATAAGCCACCCCCACCTTGTCTAAAAGCTCCTCCCTGTGGTGATGATGGTGATGCTGGTTGGGGCTTACGGGCGCCTCCTCCGTCCGTGCTCCCATCCCTCAGGTGTGTTGGGGCTCACGGGCGCCTCCTCCGTCCGTGCTCCCATCCCTCAGGTGTGTTGGGGCTTACGGGCGCCTCCTCCGTCCGTGCTCCCATCCCTCAGGTGTGTTGGGGCTCACGGGCGCCTCCTCCGTCCGTGCTCCCACCCCTCAGGTGTGTTGGGGCTTACGGGCGCCTCCTCCGTCCGTGCTCCCACGCCTCAGGTGTGTTGGGGCTTACGGGCGCCTCCTCCGTGCTCCCATCCCTCAGGTGTGTTGGGGCTTACGGGCGCCTCCTCCGTCCGTGCTCCCACCCCTCAGGTGTGTTGGGGCTTACGGGCGCCTCCTCCGTGCTCCCACCCCTCAGGTGTGTTGGGGCTTACGGGCGCCTCCTCCGTGCTCCCACCCCTCAGGTGTGTTGGGGCTTACGGGCGCCTCCTCCGTGCTCCCACCCCTCAGGTGTGTTGGGGCTTACGGGCGCCTCCTCCGTGCTCCCACCCCTCAGGTGTGTTGGGGCTTACGGGCGCCTCCTCCGTGCTCCCACCCCTCAGGTGTGTTGGGGCTTACGGGCGCCTCCTCCGTGCTCCCACGCCTCAGGTGTGTTGGGGCTTACGGGCGCCTCCTCCGTGCTCCCACCCCTCAGGTGTGTTGGGGCTTACGGGCGCCTCCTCCGTCCGTGCTCCCACGCCTCAGGTGTGTTGGGGCTTACGGGCGCCTCCTCCGTGCTCCCACCCCTCAGGTGTGTTGGGGCTTACGGGCGCCTCCTCCGTGCTCCCACCCCTCAGGTGTGTTGGGGCTTACGGGCGCCTCCTCCGTCCGTGCTCCCACGCCTCAGGTGTTGGGGCTTACGGGCGCCTCCTCCGTGCTCCCACCCCTCAGGTGTGTTGGGGCTTACGGGCGCCTCCTCCGTGCTCCCACGCCTCAGGTGTGTTGGGGCTTACGGGCGCCTCCTCCGTCCGTGCTCCCACCCCTCAGGTGTGTTGGGGCTTACGGGCGCCTCCTCCGTGCTCCCACCCCTCAGGTGTGTTGGGGCTTACGGGCGCCTCCTCCGTGCTCCCACCCCTCAGGTGTGTTGAGGCTTACGGGCGCCTCCTCCGTGCTCCCACGCCTCAGGTGTGTTGGGGCTTACGGGCGCCTCCTCCGTGCTCCCACCCCTCAGGTGTGTTGGGGCTTACGGGCGCCTCCTCCGTGCTCCCACGCCTCAGGTGTGTTGGGGCTTACGGGCGCCTCCTCCGTGCTCCCACCCCTCAGGTGTGTAAGCTGTCTCGCGGCAAGATGCTTGGTGGTCAGTCGGCCTTCAATCGAATGATGTACGTACGCGGCAACAGGAACGACTTCGACCTCTGGGAGAAGCTGGGCAACCCCGGCTGGAGCTACGGCGACGTGCTGCCCTACTTCATCAGATCAGAGGACAACCTGGACCACCGCCTCAGACACAGCCGTGAGTGCTATTGTACGACGGCAGTGGCAATAGTGAGATAGAAGCGCAGCAGACCGCTGCAATATAAGCTGCATACATATTTAGTTTGGAGCTAGTTATGTCCGACCAGTTGCCATGCAATGGTATCACTTTGCGCTGTGAAGTGTCTGAGAGTGGGGTATCGATCTGAAGAGCAGATACGAATTGATTTGACGAAATTTACTGCGTTAACATTTTTGTTTTAGCCACAGGGCTATATCATATCGTTTGTCTTACGTTACAATGGGAAAGACTGCAGAATCAGAGTATCATCTCACTCCGGGGATCACCGCTTGAAATGAATGGAACGTCAGCACCTGACCTCCGTCTGTATGCCTGTTTTCTGCAGCGTACCACGGTGTGGGCGGACCCCTGAAGGTGTCCAGTCCGGAGCGTCACCAGCTCTCCAACCTGACCTCCGTCTGTATGCCTGTTTTCTGCAGCGTACCACGGTGTGGGCGGACCCCTGAAGGTGTCCAGTCCGGAGCGTCACCAGCTCTCCAACCTGACCTCCGTCTGTATGCCTGTTTTCGGCAGCGTACCACGGTGTGGGCGGACCCCTGAAGGTGTCCAGTCCGGAGCGTCACCAGCTCTCCAACCTGACCTCCGTCTGCATGTCTGTTTTCTGCAGCGTACCATGGTGTGGGCGGACCCCTGAAGGTGTCCAGTCCGGAGCGTCACCAGCTCTCCAACCTGACCTCAGTCTGCATTTTTCTGCAGCGTACCACGGTGTGGGCGGACCCCTGAAGGTGTCCAGTCCGGAGCGTCACCAGCTCTCCAACCTGGCCTCACTCTGGCTGAAGGCCGCCGTACACAACAAGTTCGAGATCGGAGACATCAACGGAGACAAACAATCACGTAATATTACACACGTGACACGTCATTAGAACGGGACTAGTCTCCCTAGTTTAGATTAGTTTGTTATATTTTAGTTTAGTTTAGCAGTTTCTAATTTGAACGGGTTATGCTGTTGTTTGTATAGCAATGCTACCATTTCAATTGTTATTGACCTCATTTCTGATTCAATGAAATTACATTCCGCAAGTGGATTATGTAGTGAAAACCTCGGGTGATTTGCATCCTGACGCCTGTGTCATAAGTGACACAGGCGTCTAACCGCAGTCTCTTCTTTAAACCGCATACCGGGTTCATTTGGAGTCAAATCTGACTGATCTCTGCTCTCCCCTCGCTCATGCATCATCTTGTCCTCTGACATCTACCCTTGTCTCCTACCCCCGACACAGGATTCATGCTGCACCAGACCACGACGGCGTACGGTGAGCGCTGGTCCACGGCTCGCGCCTACCTGAGGCCAGCCTCCCACCGCCACAACCTGGACATAGTGATCGAGTCGCACGTCACCCGCGTCATCGTCGACCCGCACACCAAGCGCGCCAAGGGCGTGGTCTTCTACAAGGATAAGAAGCGGCACGTGGTCTGGGCCAGGAAGGAGGTGATCGTCAGTGCCGGCACGTTCAACTCGCCACAGCTGCTGAAGCTGTCCGGCATCGGGCCGTGTGAAGAGCTGAAGAAGCATGGTGTGAGTGACGCCGAAATGGACACATTTGGCGCAGGGACCGATCAATTATTTCAATTAATTAAATTAAATTTTCAATCTAAACTTTAATTAGAAGTAACATATATTTACCAACTTTAATTGCGATTTAATTTAAATAAGCTTCAACTTAATTTTGAACAATATAGTTTCGCTGGATTTTGTATTTGTGACGAGCACAGCTAGGGCTTTGGTAAACGTCTCTGAAAATGAGTGGCATGCACCCCTCCAAGTTGCCGCTGTAACTAGTCGCAGCGAGAAATCAGATGTCAAATATTACCGGTGTGAATAACTTTTGTTTTGCCCGTTTGAATTTTGATTCTTCTCTTCTACACCGTCGAAGTGCATGACATTGAGACTGTGTATCGCTCCTTGTTCGAGCACAGGTATTAGGTATACCTATCCTTAACAAGTAGAAGAAAATCTATACTCCCACATTTTAAGATTGCTTGAGCAGCTTTTCATACATTTCCGTTGTCTATATGCACCATGCATCATATTGTTTCGTCGCTTGAAATAATTTGCAACTGTTCTGCTTTATCAACACAGATTTTCTGTAAGAAGAACCTGCCGGGAGTTGGTGAGAACCTGCAGAGCCATTTCGGCATCGGCGGCATTGACTTCCTGGTGGCCAGGGACGGGATGAAGGGGCCGTCCCATAACCTCAAGAACCCAGTCTACAAGCACCAATACACCAAGAACAGGAGAGGTGAGTGGCTATATAAGTAGCGTAATCTGGTAAGTGTTCATATGGTGCAGCGATTTACAAATAAAACAATTGAGAGGCCCCTGTAGCTTGTTGCTCACAAGCATAGCTTCGTAGTCTAACCACATATACAATTACTCTTTTCTAGCATGTAATTTTACTTACTTAGCCGCCATTGGCTGGAGGGGGACGTTTTTCGCCCCTCTGACGAACTTTCGCAATAGCTCAAGCACTAATAGCGCTATGGACGTGCAACTTCAGGTACCTTCTCCTACATACATTGTACGTCTTCTGTGCAAAAATGAAGCAATTTCGCTAAACAAAATCAGAGATATTGCGAATTTAGTGACTACACACGAGTTTGACACAAAAATCAGCTAAACTTGAGCAGGCCGTACAAATGCCATATTTTGAACAAAAAGCAATACAAACCTCAAAAGATAGAAAATAACAAGGGATACAAATGGCTATCTCGGATTTTGACAATTTTGGTTTTTGACCTCCCAAAATAAATACAAAACTATTTGTTTTTTAATGACCTCAAAATCATAATTTTTGAACATTAAAAAAAACGGAAGAAATATTGAAGAACCACATGTGGAAATTACCTAAGCCAAATTTAAAAGCAATATCTTTATTTTTGACTGACTTATGGCTCCTTAAGTATGAGTAACTCATGACGTCATATTTTGAAATTGCGTTTTTTTTTGCTTTTATTGACCAGATACAAACAAATAAATGTATTTGTATTTCTGATTTTGTACACTGTATTTCTGAGACCAAACTGGTATAGAAACATGCCTTTGTTATTTATATTTATCAATGTCAAATTTTGACCTGTGACCTGACCTTGATGGTGTCAGATTGGGCAAGTGGCTGCTACTATCGAATTATACGTGTAGAATAAGCCATGAAACATGTTTCGCATGACTTTCGTAGACCTCTTGCCATTAGTGACCTTTTGTGACATTAGCTTGACCTTTGTTTACAATTTCATTTTTGCTTATGCGGATATGTATTATACCTTTGAGAGCACTTTGTGTGATAATAGTCTCAATCTAAGGCTTTGGATGGAAAGAATGGCCCAAAAACTCAAACATCTCAATTTTGACCTTTGACCTGACCGTGACTTGACAGGTGACCTTAGTTTGAAATGTCGTGTATGCTTTGGTTGCATCTCATTGAGAGCTTTCGATTGCCGCCTTGCGCATCTCGCTG
>JAXIVJ010001407.1:137500-139476 GCA_036785665.1 Chirona hameri
TTACGGAGAGCGCACAGGCGA
Source organism: Chirona hameri (assembly GCA_036785665.1). Lineage (NCBI taxonomy): Eukaryota > Metazoa > Arthropoda > Thecostraca > Balanomorpha > Balanidae > Chirona > Chirona hameri. The sequence goes on from JAXIVJ010001407.1 coordinate 137,522, forward strand.
CTGCGGGGACAGCTGCAACGCTAACTACCGAAGAGGTCGCCGAGACGTGGGCTTCCGTGGACGTGGTTCCGACGCAGGCCACCGAGGCAGCGGTTATGACGCAGGAGACTGAAGCGGCGCAACTAGTCACGATGTGGGATCAGTCGACGCAGCAACCGACTCAAGTCACCGAGATCTTCCCGGAAACAACACTGGCCGCGGTCACGGAAGCGTTTCAACAGGAGATTGTGACTGAAGCTCCCAATAAACAATACACAATCCACATGGGAAAAGTAACTCCAATGAGCGGCACGATCATGGTGGAGCAGGTGGGAACAGCTGATTCGCAAGCAGAAGGCGAGGCCGACGTGTCAGGTGAAGATGTTGGCGGAATCAGTCCTGAAACATACGACGGCAGTGAAGACTATGGGTATGGCAACCATGGTGGCTTTTCCGAAGCAGAGTTGTTTAGAGATTTCTCCAGTGCAGATGAGGAAAATTATGGAGGGTTTCTGGGGCCAATTCGTGACAATAGTGGGGTACCCTGAGCGGGTAAAAACTTCGGAAGAAGAATATGATCCATATCCCGAGCCTGAACCAACTGCAGGAGAGGAACATGGTGCTCCCCTGGACACGTATCCAACTTCAGCCTATGGTGCGCCTTTAGGAACCGACCCCATTTCTGACTATGATGAAAATATTGCGACCGATCCAACGAGCTATGGAGCACCTCTAGAATCAGAAACAGACTACAGAACTCCCTTCACACCTGACCAAACCTCAGATTACGGCGCCCCCTTGGGAGCTGACCCTGGATCCGACTACGGATTCCCCTTGCAGAATAGCCCCTCACCAGAGTACGACCCGTCCTTGCCACTTGGCCTCACACCAAACTTTGGCAGATTCGGCGACCAAACCTCAGATTACGGCGCCCCCTTGGGAGCTGACCCTGGATCCGACTACGGCAGCCCCTTGCAGAATAGCCCCTCACCAGAGTACAACCCGTCCCTGCCACTTGGCCTCACACCAGACTTCGGCGGATTCGGCGACTACTCGATCCAGTCCATGGTCTCGGCCACCACTGACCAACCGGCAACCGCCGCGGACGCCGAGGCCGAGGCCGCTGCCTCGGAGAAACCAGCACCGGGAGCTGGGCTACTCAAGGCCAAGATAAAACGCCTCGAGGAGGAGATGAAGCAGATACACGACTACTCCACCACCACGCCGGAGGAGGTCATCGTTACTGAGAGACCTACGCCACGCTTCGACGCGAGGGCAGGGACCACTGGTGAGCCGCGAACGTACACCTCGCTGTACACGAATGGACTCGGTGATGGGATGGAAGACACCTTTAACAGTTATAAGAAGAGAGAGACGGAGGACAGCGGTCGGAAGAGGGAGGTGGTGGACGATTTTGTGGCAGAGGCCAGCGTGGATCACGCTACTGTCTTCCAGAGAGTGAGATCCGGAAACGGGGACAGGAAGTCGGATGACGTGGCGAATGAGGGACGAAAGAGTCGTACCACGCCAAGGGAAAGTGGAAAGAGTCGTACCACGCCAAGGGAAGGTGGAAAGAGTCGTACCACGCCAAGGGAAGGTGGAAAGAGTCGTACCACGCCAAGGGAAGGTGGACAGAGTCGTACCACGCCAAGGGAAGGTGGAAAGAGTCGTACCACGCCAAGGGAAGGTGGAAAGAGTCGTACCACGCCAAGGGAAGGTGGACAGAGTCGTACCACGCCAAGGGAAGGTGGAAAGAGTCGTACCACGCCAAGGGAAGGTGGAAAGAGTCGTACCACGCCAAGGGAAGGTGGACAGAGTCGTACCACGCCAAGGGAAGGTGGAAAGAGTCGTACCACGCCAAGGGAAGGTGGAAAGAGTCGTACCACGCCAAGGGAAGGTGGACAGAGTCGTACCACGCCAAGGGAAGGTGGAAAGAGTCGTACCACGCCAAGGGAAGGTGGAAAGAGTCGTACCAC
>JAXIVJ010001408.1:0-72500 GCA_036785665.1 Chirona hameri
ATATATATATATATATATATATATATATATATATATATATATATATATATATATATATATATATATATATATATATATATATATATATATATATATATATATATATATATTATATATATATATATATATATATATATATATATATATATATATATATATATATATATATATATATATATATATATATATATATATATATATATATATATATATATATATATATATATATATATATATATATATATATATATATATATATATATATATATATATATATATATATATATATATATATATATATATATATATATATATATATATATATATATATATATATATATATATATATATATATATATATATATATATATATATATATATATATATATATATATATATATATATATATATATATATATATTACCACCATATTTGATATTACAAAATCCTTCAAACCTTTCATTAGTGATGCCCCTTCACCTGTTGATGCCCCCATTTCGTGATGCCCCTGTGGGAATATGCGGTATGCTCGAAAATCTGGGCTACGCCCCTGCCGGTATTACTGCTGCACGATAACCACGCGTATCACCTCAGTGTGGAGGTCCCCGACCTGGCGAAGGACAGCGGAGTAGTTATGCTCATTTTTCCTTCTCACTGTTCCCACCGCCTACAGACTTCCTCTGGACAGAAGCGTGTTCAGGCCGTTTACGAGGAGCCGTTCCACTCACATGGATGCGTGGATGAGAAGCAACCCAGGAAACACGACCAGCATCTACGATACCCCACATATCGCTTCGGAGGCTTGGGTTTCGTCTTCGGCGTTCACCACAAGGAACATCTGCAGAGTGGCTTCCGGACAACAGGCACTAGTCCATGCAATCTGGATATATTCACCGACGACGACTTCGCACCGAGCAGCGTTACAGACAGACCAAAAAATGGACCCCCAGCCAATCAAGCATCCGAGGGCGTGGCCGCAGAGGACATAGCACTTCCTGCAAAGGCTGGTCTATCAGGTGTCGGACAGGATGATCCATCGGTGATCGAACAGCCTGATCCATCGGGAATCGAACAGCCTGATCCATCGGTGATCGAACAGCCTGATCCATCAGGGGTCGAACAGCCTAATCCATCAGGGATTGAACAGCCTGGTCCATCAGGGGTCGAACAGCCTAATCCATCAGGGATTGTACAGCCTGGTCCATCAGGGATCGAACAGCCTGATCCATCAGGGATTGAACAGCCTAATCCATCAGGGATTGATCAGCCTGGTCAGGGATCGAACAGCCCGCGGTCCATCGGGGATCGCTTCGAAACCGCTCAGCCCTGAAGTGATTCGGCTTCTGCCCAAGGCAGGTCCAAGGAAACACATCAGTACGGGACGGAGGAAGCGAAGGTCGCGAGTCTAACCGATACGCCAGAGAAGAGAGCGACAGAGTTATATAACTAAGTCGAAAGAAACGCAAACAAGCACAAACAAACTCAACTTCACCAAGGAAAAGCACGAATAGAAGAAGACGAAGAAAGCCGGCGGCAAGAGGGCTAGGAAGGCACCCAGCAGAGCAAGCAGCCAGACTGGTTATTGAATCAACTTTTGTTTTGGAACGATTCAATCATGATTTATTTTGGCATCTGAAGGATTCAATCATCGTTCGATTCACGGATACAATTTTGAGAATTGATTCTTTCCCATTCAAAGGATCAAAACAAATATTGCAATCGATTCACGTTTGATTCAACATTTAAATATATGTGGTGAATTTATGTCAAATCAATCAAAATGGAAACATACATTTATATGCAGTGACGTATTTAGAAATCCGTCAAGACGGGGGGGGGGGGTGCAAGCCCTGAAGAGGGCGCCAAACCCCCACTTGAGGTTGCGCGCCTCTGCTAATGGCAAAATTTTCCCCCATTTTTGTTTTTCGCGGCGGATTTGGGTCGGTCACCTTATTTTGGTATTCGAACTTAAGAAATTCACTTTTTAAATTACAAAAAAAATTATTTTGTGGAATTTTTCCGAGAAAAAAAAGTTATTATTTTTTGGGGGTCAAAAACCCATTTTTTTAACCGAGATAGCCATTTTAAAGAAAATGTAATTTCCTTTCTTTTCTTTTTCTTTTTGCAATTTGCTTCAAAACCTAATTTCTAGAATTTTTCAAACATTTATCGTTTTTCCACCAAAAATGGCATGACATGACGTCATTAAAACGTCATTATCTCCCAAAACGCTGTATCAATGCCATTTAAATTTCGTAAGAAGACGTGGAATTGATGCAGCATAAGGTAATGATAGTTTCAAGTTCATATCTATCATGGTTTTCAAGTTATTGAGAAAATCCGGGAGGTGGGCCAGATTCTGTCCCCCCCCCCCCCCCGCAGCGGGGCGCGGAATAAGTGTCACCGGGGCTCCTTGAACTGCATCAAGTGCGCTGTTTTGTCTATCATTGAAGAAAGGGATACATACAAACTTCAAATTAAATCACACGAGACAACAAACTTCCGTTTTCATAAAGTTTTATCCTAAAGATCATCATTTTTCACGTTTACGTTCCCCACCAAGCTTCCTGTGAGGAGGGGTATTGACCCTGATGCCCCCCCTGGATCCGCCAGTGCCGTCAGCGAAAGGTGTTGTTGAGCGGGGGGGGGGGGGGGGGGGGGGGGGGGTAATTATAAAAATAGCAAAATAACAAAGAAGTTAATGAAAAGAAATTATACAATAAATAGATAACTTAAATTAACTGCATTCTTTCCACTTGATATTCTCGAATATTTTTAACCGTGGAACTCGTGGAATTGACCGAGATTTGTGAACAAATAAAACAAAACAAAGAATGAAGACACCAAACTCAAAATTATGGCAATAAAGAGGCATTCATGTCTTTCCATTCATGAATGGGATAGAGCAAAACTGAGAAATGCTCGCGATAAAGCACAACACCTCAGTTAAAGAAGTGGATGACAAACAGACAGTTTTGCACTTGGGCCAGCCGAAATCCACCCACCTCGTTCCCCGGCTTCACAAAATCAACCCTGCCCTATTCTCCAGTCTGCCGAAGTCCCGGGCATGCGGAACTGTGCCCTGCCCCGCACACAGGCTTGTCCAAATCAGCCCCGTCTCCACCCATGAGGTCTGCCGAAATTCACCCTGCTCCTGTTCTCTCTAGCCTCCAAAATTCACCTAGCGGCACCTGACCTGAGGGTGGTACCTTGTCTGAGGGCGGCACCTGGAAAGAAGGCAGTACCTGGTCTAAGGGCGGCACCTTGTCTGAGGGCGGCACCAGGCCTGAGGACATCACCTGGTATGGTCTGAGGGCGGCCGTCGGCACCTAACCTGCGGGCGGCACCTCATTTGAGGACGGCACCTAGGCTACTCCAGGCTGCTCTCTTTAGCCGCCCCTGTAGAAGGAAGGTGCCTGCCGGCATTCCAGGCGCCCTATTACGCGGGCCATAGGCGCCCTGTTGGGCCTGAGGGCGGCGCCAGGTCGGATGGTGACATCTAGTCCGAGGGCGACAGCCGACACCTGGTCTGAGGGTGATCCTGAAGGCGGCATCTGGTCTGAGTGTGGCACCTGGGTTGAAGGCGGCACCTGGCCTGAAGGCAGCATCTAGTCTGAGGGCGGCACCTGGCCTGAGGGTGGCACCTGACCTGAGGGCTGCACCTGGTCTGAGGGCGGTACCTGGGCTGAGGGCGGCACCTGACCTTACCCCCCCCCCCCCAAAAAAAAAAAACGCCCCTGGGGCTGGCCCCCGAACCCCTGGCTGCCCCCCCCCCCCCACACACACTCATTTGTGGCGACGCTACTGCCTCCAAAGGCACCCTCCGATACACCTCCGAAGGCGCCCTCCCACATACCCCCGAAGGCACCCTCCGATACATTTACAAGGGCGCCCTCCTACATACCTCCAAAGGCGCCCTCTGATGCACCTCTGAAGGCGCCATCCCACATAGCTCCAAAGGCGACCTCCGATACAGCTTTGAAAGCACCCTCTTACATGCCTCCAAGGGTGCCCTCCGATACACATATGAATGAGCCCTCCCAGATGCCTCCAGAGGCGCCCTCCGATATACATATGAAGGCGGCCTCCGATACATCTCCGATGTCGCCCTTCCAAATATCCCCCGAGGCGCCCTCTCTGAGACCAGAGGCGCCCGGCCTCACATTCAACGAAGGGCGCCTTTGTATGTTTAGAGGGAGGGCGCCCTCGGTCCTCGGATAGATGTATGAGGGTGTTTTTGGACTATGTGGCCTTCAGAGGTGTATTGGTGGGCGCCTTTGGAGGTATGTGAAAGGGTGCCTTCAGAGGTGTATCGGATGGCGCCTTCGGAAATGTATTGGAGGACGCCTCCGAAAGTGTATTCGAGGGCGCCTTTGAAGGTATGTGGGAGGGCGCCATCGGAGGGCGCCTCTGGAGCCTGTAGGTATGTGTGAGGACGCCTTAGAAGTTCAAAGGTACATCGGTGGGCGCCTTTGGTGGTATGTAGGAGGGCGCCTTCAGATATATATCGGAGGGCATCTTTGTAGGTAGGTATATGGGAGGGCGCCTTTGGAGGTATGTTTGAGGGCGAATTCAGAGGTGTATGTGTATCGAAGGGCGCCATTGAAGGCATATAGAAAAGCGTTTTCAGAGGTGTATTGGAGGTCGCCTTAGGAGCTATGTGGAAGGACGTCTGCAGATGTGTATTGGAGGGCGCATCTGGAAGTATTTGGGAGGGCGCTTTGAAGGTATGTGGGAGGGTGCCTTTAGAGGTGTATCTGGGGACGCCTTTGAGGTATGTGGGAGGGCGCCTTCAGGGGTGCATCGGAGGGCGCCTTTTCTTTCAGTGGAACGCGCCTCATATTAAGCCGGAGCGCGCCTCACATTCAGCGAAGGGCGCCGAAGGTGCCCTTCGCTGAATGTGAGGCGCATTTCATGAGCCGAAGGCGCCTTCGGCACCCAAGGGGGAGGGGCATGGTCGAATGCCCTCCCTAAATACGACCCTGTTTATATGATCATTAAAACATTGTTACAGCAGTACTATTTCGGTATAAATGAATGTAGCCACTGGACTGCATGTATTTTCACAATTTACCAGTGTACTTGAACCGTTAAGAATTGTTAACTTTTTTCTATTCAATAAGCCTTGATTTGATACGTGTTTTGATTCAATCACGATTCATGAATCAAAAGATCTGGTGGTGAATCAATGATCTTTGTATTAAAGGAATTTTGATTGAACGATTCCAACGATTCAATCAGTGTCGAATCAATAGCCAGTCCGCAAGCAGCAGTGACGGGGACGAAGAGGACGTCTTCTGCCTTGTGTGCGTGGAAAGCTTCAAAGATAGTCGATCCAAAGAAGGGTGGATCCAGTGCGAGGCCGAGATGTGCCCGATGTGGGCCCAAGAGGCGTATACCGCGGTCGAAAGGTATCAGGCATCGGTACTGATATATGTGAAAACTGTGAATCGGACAGCGAGTAGACGACAGACCAAGCGCCCCAGATTTTAGAAGTGTTTCGAGCTGTCATGTTTTCTCTACTATAGTACACATGGTCAAGCAGTGTTCTAGGCCTGCGAAGCCCTGTTAGACAACTTTGTTTTAGCCTGAGAAGGGAGAAGCTGTTTTTTTACCCAGGAAGAGTTAATGATGTGAGAGCTTCATCCTTTGCGAAGTCGCATTTTTATTATGTGGCGTTTGCTTTTGCCCTGAGCAAGGTGAACCGTGTTTTTTTTTAAAAATCCAGGAAGAGCTCGGGGAGTAGGGAAACAGTTTTCGCTTTCAATAAAAGCTGCTATCGATAAAAGTTGATATCACTACTCCATTCGTTAACATGACACAATTAACACCGAATGCTGTTACCCCTTAACTGGCGTCGATTGTAACAGCTGAATCGACTTTTTCATACCAAAATTTCGACCCCTAAAATCTTTATTTTGGAACCATTTCACATCTGCTACAGAGGCAAAACAGCAACGTTTGTGAAAATCCGAGAAAGAGTTCTCTAGTCCACAACGTTTTGGCTCCAGAATCGAAAACGTAAACAAATGTTACAATTTACCACTGTCTCTCTACAAATGCTTCGACGTTTTACACAGCAATTATATCAAGTAGCAATACACCGTTCGTCGTCGTCCCGCACTACATTGCTACGATATGCTGTGTGACGTATTTGCATTGCATTTATCTCTGAGCTTCAACCGGAGAACAACTTTTGATATAAGAAAAAATATATACCGGTGCCCTTAAACATACATCATCGTATATTCATCACCATATCATCGTCATTATCGTCATCAGCATCAACATCAACATCAACATCAACATCAACATCAACATCAACATCAACATCAGCATCATCAACATCACCATCATCATAACGAAGACTCGAACTTGATTCGTATGAATACATGAAGTGAATCAAATCATAATAGCTTCCAGTTCTTGGAGTAAGACTAAGTTCGTCTACTTTGACATTATAATTGATAAGTTGATACAGTAATATGCCCGCATTGTCAAGCTCCATCCATTATTATTTCAAAAGCCTTCTATTGATGACAATTTATGTGATTAGTGAAACTTACAGCGCTGTAAGTTTCACTAACCTTCGTTAAAAGGCGTTATTGCAATTATACTGTGAAAAGTGGAAATACTATTCCACTAAGCAAAAAACGTTACACCCCGCTGGCAAGCGTTGCAATACTGCCAAACACGGCTCAATGATGCACTATGGATTAAGTTTTTTTACGTTTGTAAAATAGGCACGTTTATCCAAAACACCGGGAGGCCCCTTGACTTTGGCTTCCCCCCCCCCCCTGACGCAAGTCCGTGCCCCCCCCCCCTGACGCAAGTCCGTGGCGCCACCCCTGACGCAAGTCTTGTTTGTTATATTTTGTATAAGAAGCGTTCGGGTAATGTCAGTGTCTTTCATTAGTGAGACAGCTTTGGACATCCGGGACGTGTTTGAATGCTATAAAGGCAAATATATCCGTAAGACCATTCAACTACTCGTGTCTGTTGCCCGCTAATTGGTATCCCGCCAACTCCGAACTGAACAGCGTTGGCCACCGAATCACGACCACCGCGAAGGCGTAACGATGAATAATGCACATGTAACAACCTGTATTGAAATCACGTAACTTTGACAAGAACGGTTGACTAGAACGGTGAAAACGCCATCCCTAAAATATAACTCTCTGATAGCATTACAGCAAAACAGTTGTCCCACAGTACTGAGACTGGGGCCAGCATTACATTTAATTAAGGACTAAATGAGGTAAGAAGTCTCAATGAACTTCACAATTGACCACATGAAAATATTACCATGATTATGTACATAATATTGTTTGAACTGCTTGGATATTTCCTGTGAGATCATAATGTAAATATGTGATTTTAACACCAAGAGTCTAGAGAGTTTAACACTCCTCTACATGTTCAGTGTAATCGTCAGCAAGTTAGCCGTCCCATAAAGGACCGTCACTCCACCACGCGAACAGGCTGACAACACAGCCAGCGACAACTGCAGAACAATGTACCAGGTACTGCCAGCACGCCAACAGGCGGACAACACAGCCAGCGACAACTGCAGAACAATGTACCAGGTAGTGCCACTGGGCGAGACTGAATACCCGCACGCCTGAACCTCCATAGTATAACACTGATACCAGGTCAGTAGTGACATTCCTATTGTAGGGGGTCAGTGATAGGGTGCCATGGCGACTCCGGCATAGTTCCTCCCAGTCATTTGCAGGACAATCAGCTGTGAAGCACATACGGCATACTTCCCCAAACAAGCACGAGGTCCATAATGGAAATCATATTTGTTTTACCGACTGGCCGAAGACGTCAAGCTCCACTCTCCCCGGGAAGCAGAAGACGCTGTCAGGTTCCACTTTATCCCGCAGAGGTAGAAGATGCTTCCGGGTTCTACTCTTCTCCGGAGAGATGGAAGAGGTGCTACTTCCCCCCGGATAGATGGAACAGGCTGCGCGCCGCCACGTGCTCATCGAAAGCGAGCGAGCCGCCCGGCGAGACGGCCGAGGGAGCACCGAACATGCTGTTGTAGGACGACTTGAGGAAGTGGATGTAGTTCTCCAGCATCTTGGTGGTGTTGTTGCTCTGGTCGAGCCGCTCCTGATGCTCAGCGACACGCTGTCGCAGCCGCCGCTCGCTCTGACGCAGAGGCACACACAGAGAGGGTCAGAGTGACTTTATTTTCAAGTTACAACTTTTCACAAGCTGTGCAATGTACCCTGCCTGTAACCCCCGCCCTCGCCCACTTCGCCTGGGTACTGGTGTCCAGTCTCGTAACACTCACCGCTGTCAGCTGACTGGCCTCGTCCCGGGCCTGGCAGAGCCGTTTGTTCTCCTGTCGCAGCTCGGCGACCGCCTCCTCTAGGTGAGCTGTGCCAGCCAGCAGGTCATCCAGGCGGGCGGCGGCCGACCGTTCATCCCGCGCGGCCTCCGAACGGACCGCCTCCAACTCGCGACCCAGCGCCGCCACCTGCAGAACACAACACCATGCTCAGAACAGCCACCTGCAGCACACAACACCATGCTCAGAACAGCCACCTACAGAACACAACACCATGCTCAGAGCCGCCACCTGCAGAACACAACACCATGCTCAGAACAGCCACCCGTCCAACAGGACACCATGCTCAGAGCCGCCACCTGCAGAACACAACACCATGCTCAGAACAGCCACCCGTCCAACAGGACACCATGCTCAGAACAGCCACCTGCAGAACACAAAACCATGCTCAGAACAGCCTCCCGTCCAACAGAACACCATGCTCAGAACAGCCACCCGCCCAACAGGACACCATGCTCAGAGCCGCCACCTGCAGAACACAACACCATGCTCAGAACAGCCACCCGTCCAACAGAACACCATGCCCAGAGCCGCCACCTGCAGAACACAACACCATGCTCAGAACAGCCACCTGCAGAACACAACACCATGCTCAGAACAGCCACCTGCAGAACACAACACCATGCTCAGAACAGCCACCTGCAGAACACAACACCATGCTCAGAGCCGCCACCTGCAGAACACAACACCATGCTCAGAACAGCCACCCGTCCAACAGGACACCATGCTCAGAGCCGCCACCTGCAGAACACAACACCATGCTCAGAACAGCCACCTGCAGCACACAACACCATGCTCAGAACAGCCACCTACAGAACACAACACCATGCTCAGAGCCGACACCTGCAGAACACAACACCATGCTCAGAACAGCCACCCGTCCAACAGGACACCATGCTCAGAGCCGCCACCTGCAGAACACAACACCATGCTCAGAACAGCCACCCGTCCAACAGAACACCATGCCCAGAGCCGCCACCTGCAGAACACAACACCATGCTCAGAACAGCCACCTGCAGAACACAACACCATGCTCAGAACAGCCACCTGCAGAACACAACACCATGCTCAGAACAGCCACCTGCAGAACACAACACCATGCTCAGAACAGCCACCTGCAGAACACAACACCATGCTCAGAACAGCCACCTGCGGAACACAACACCATGCTCAGAACAGCCACCCGTCCAACAGGACACCATGCTCAGAGCCGCCACCTGCAGAACACAACACCATGCTCAGAACAGCCACCTGCAGAACACAACACCATGCTCAGAACAGCCACCTACAGAACACAACACCATGCTCAGAGCCGCCACCTGCAGAACACAACACCATGCTCAGAACAGCCACCGTCCAACAGGACACCATGCTCAGCTCCCGGCCCAGAGCCGCCACCTGCAGAACACAACACCATGCTCAGAACAGCCACCGCCCAACAGGACATCATGTTCACTCCCGGCTCAGAGCCGCCACCTGCAGAACACAACACCATGCTCAGAACAGCCACCGTCCAACAGGACACCATGCTCAGCTCCCGGCTCAGAGCCGCCACCTGCAGAACACAACACCATGCTCAGAACAGCCACCTGCAGAACACAACACCATGCTCAGAACAGCCACCCGTCCAACAGGACACCATGCTCAGAACAGCCACCTGCAGAACACAACACCATGCTCAGAACAGCCACCTGTCCAACAGGACATCATGTTCAGCTCCCGACCCAGTGCCGCCACCTGCAGAGCACAACACCATGCTCAGAGCCGCCACCGTCCAACAGGACATCATGTTCACCCCGGCTCAGAGCCGCCACCTGCAGAACACAACACCATGATCAGAACAGCCACCGTCCAACAGAACATCATGCTCAGAACAGCCACCGTCCAACAGAACACCATGCTCAGAACAGCCACCGTCCAACAGAACACCATGCCCAGAGCCGCCACCTGCAGAACACAACACCATGATCAGAACAGCCACCTACAGAACACAACACCATGCTACAGCCACCGTCCAACAGGACACCATGTTCAGCTCCCGGCCCAGAGCCGCCACCTGCAGAACACAACACCATGATCAGAACAGCCACCGTCCAACAGGACATCATGTTCACTCCCGGCCCAGAGCCTCCACCAGCAGAACACAACACCATGATCAGAACAGCCACCTGCAGAACACAACACCATGCTCAGAGCCGCCACCTGCAGAACACAACACCATGATCAGAACAGCCACCGTCCAACAGAACATCATGTTCAGAGCCGCCACCTGCAGAACACAACACCATGATCAGAACAGCCACCGTCCAACAGGACATCATGTTCACTCCCGGCCCAGAGCCGCCACCAGCAGAACACAACACCATGATCAGAACAGCCACCTGCAGAACACAACACCATGCTCAGAACAGCCACCTGCAGAACACAACACCATGATCAGAACAGCCACCGTCCAACAGGACATCATGTTCACTCCCGGCCCAGAGCCTCCACCTGCAGAACACAACACCATGATCAGAACAGCCACCTGCAGAACACAACACCATGATCAGAACAGCCACCGTCCAACAGGACATCATGTTCACTCCCGGCCCAGAGCCGCCACCTGCAGAACACAACACCATGATCAGAATAGCCACCGTCCAACAGGACACCATGCTCAGAGCCGCCACCTGCAGAACACAACACCATGATCAGAACAGCCACCTACAGAACACAACACCATGCTACAGCCACCGTCCAACAGGACACCATGTTCAGCTCCCGGCCCAGAGCCGCCACCTGCAGAACACAACACCATGATCAGAACAGCCACCGTCCAACAGGACATAATGTTCACTCCCGGCCCAGAGCCTCCACCAGCAGAACACAACACCATGATCAGAACAGCCACCTGCAGAACACAACACCATGCTCAGAGCCGCCACCTGCAGAACACAACACCATGATCAGAACAGCCACCGTCCAACAGAACATCATGTTCAGAGCCGCCACCTGCAGAACACAACACCATGATCAGAACAGCCACCGTCCAACAGGACATCATGTTCACTCCCGGCCCAGAGCCGCCACCAGCAGAACACAACACCATGATCAGAACAGCCACCTGCAGAACACAACACCATGTTCAGAACAGCCACCTGCAGAACACAACACCATGATCAGAACAGCCACCGTCCAACAGGACATCATGTTCACTCCCGGCCCAGAGCCTCCACCTGCAGAACACAACACCATGATCAGAACAGCCACCTGCAGAACACAACACCATGATCAGAACAGCCACCGTCCAACAGGACATCATGTTCACTCCCGGCCCAGAGCCGCCACCTGCAGAACACAACACCATGATCAGAATAGCCACCGTCCAACATGACACCATGCTCAGAGCCGCCACCTGCAGAACACAACACCATGATCAGAATAGCCACCGTCCAACAGGACATCATGTTCACTCCCGGCCCAGAGCCGCCACCTGCAGAACACAACACCATGATCAGAACAGCCACCTACAGAACACAACACCATGCTCAGAACAGCCACCCGTCCAACAGGACACCATGCTCAGAACAGCCACCTGCAAAACACAACACCATGCTCAGAACAGCCACCTGTCCAACAGGACATCATGTTCAGCTCCCGACCCAGTGCCGCCACCTGCAGAGCACAACACCATGATCAGAACAGCCACCGTCCAACAGGACATCATGTTCACTCCCGGCTCAGAGCCGCCACCTGCAGAACACAACACCATGATCAGAACAGCCACCTGCAGAACACAACACCATGCTCAGAACAGCCACCTGCAGAACACAACACCATGATCAGAACAGCCACCTGCAGAACACAACACCATGATCAGAGCCGCCACCTGCAGAACACAACACCATGATCAGAACAGCCACCGTCCAACAAAACATCATGCTCAGCTCCCGACCCAGAGCCGCCACCTGCAGAACACAACACCATGATCAGAACAGCCACCTGCAGAACACAACACCATGATCAGAACAGCCACCGTCCAACAGGACATCATGTTCACTCCCGGCCCAGAGCCGCCACCTGCAGAACAAAACACCATGATCAGAACAGCCACCGTCCAACAGGACATCATGTTCACTCCCGGCCCAGAGCCGCCACCTGCAGAACACAACACCATGCTCAGAACAGCCACATACAGAACACAACACCATGATCAGAACAGCCACCCGTCCAACAGGACACCATGCTCAAAACAGCCACCTGCAGAACACAACACCATGCTCAGAACAGCCACCTGTCCAACAGGACATCATGTTCAGCTCCCGACCCAGTGCCGCCACCTGCAGAGCACAACACCATGCTCAGAGCCGCCACCGTCCAACAGGACATCATGTTCACCCCCGGCTCAGAGCCGCCACCTGCAGAACACAACACCATGCTCAGAACAGCCACCCGTCCAACAGGACACCATGCTCAGAACAGCCACCTGCAGAACACAACACCATGATCAGAACAGCCACCTTTCAACAGAACACCATGCCCAGAGCCGCCACCGTCCAACAGGACATCATGTTCACCCCCGGCCCAGAGCCGCCACCTGCAGAACACAACACCATGCTCAGAACAGCCACCCGTCCAACAGAACACCATGCCCAGAGCCGCCACCGTCCAACAGGACATCATGTTCACTCCCGGCCCAGCGCCGCCACCTGCAGAACACAACACCATGCTCAGAGCCGCCACCGTCCAACAGGACATCATGTTCACTCCCGGCCCAGCGCCGTCACCTGCAGAACACAACACCATGATCAGAACAGCCACCTACAGAACACAACACCATGATCAGAACAGCCACCTACAGAACACAACACCATGATCAGAACAGCCACCTACAGAACACAACACCATGATCAGAACAGCCACCTACAGAACACAACACCATGATCAGAACAGCCACCGTCCAACAGGACACCATGTTCAGCTCCCGGCCCAGAGCCGCCACCTGCAGAACACAACATCATGCTCAGAGCCGCCACCTGCAGAACACAACACCATGATCAGAACAGCCACCTACAGAACACAACACCATGCTCAGAGCAGCCACCTACAGAACACAACACCATGCTCAGAACAGCCACCTACAGAACACAACACCATGATCAGAACAGCCACCGTCCAACAGGACATCATGTTCACTCCCGGCCCAGAGCCGCCACCTGCAGAACACAACACCATGATCAGAACAGCCACCTGCAGAACACAACACCATGCTCAGAACAGCCACCTGCAGAACACAACACCATGATCAGAACAGCCACCTGCAGAACACAACACCATGATCAGAGCCGCCACCTGCAGAACACAACACCATGCTCAGAACAGCCACCCGTCCAACAGGACATCATGTTCAGCTCCCGACCCAGTGCCGCCACCTGCAGAACACAACACCATGATCAGAACAGCCACCGTCCAACAGGACACCATGTTCAGCTCCCGGCCCAGAGCCGCCACCTGCAGAACACAACACCATGCTCAGAACAGCCACCGTCCAACAGAACATCATGCTCAGAACAGCCACCTGCAGAACACAACACCATGATCAGAACAGCCACCGTCCAACAGGACATCATGTTCACTCCCGGCCCAGAGCCGCCACCTGCAGAGCACAACACCATGCTCAGAACAGCCACCTGCAGAACACAACACCATGCTCAGAACAGCCACCTGCAGAACACAACACCATGCTCAGAACAGCCACCTGCAGAACAGAACACCATGCTCAGAACAGCCACCGTCCAACAGGACATCATGTTCACTCCCGGCCCAGAGCCGCCACCTACAGAACACAACGCCATGCTCAGAACAGCCACCGTCCAACAGGACATCATGTTCACTCCCGGCTCAGAGCCGCCACCTGCAGAACACAACACCATGATCAGAACAGCCACCGTCCAACAGGACATCATGTTCACTCCCGACCCAGCGCCGCCACCTACAGAACACAACACCATGCTCAGAGCCGCCACCGTCCAACAGGACATCATGCTCAGAACAGCCACCGTCCAACAGGACACCATGTTCAGCTCCCGGCCCAGAGCCGCCACCTGCAGAACACAACACCATGATCAGAACAGCCACCTGCAGAACACAACACCATGATCAGAACAGCCACCGTCCAACAGGACATCATGTTCACTCCCGGCCCAGAGCCGCCACCTGCAGAACACAACACCATGATCAGAACAGCCACCTGCAGAACACAACACCATGCTCAGAACAGCCACCGTCCAACAGAACATCATGCTCAGCTCCCTACCCAGCGCCGCCACCTGCAGAACACAACACCATGATCAGAACAGCCACCGTCCAACAGGACATCATGTTCACTCCCGGCCCAGAGCCGCCACCTGCAGAACACAACACCATGATCAGAACAGCCACCGTCCAACAGGACACCATGCTCAGCTCCCTACCCAGCGCCGCCACCTGCAGAACACAACACCATGATCAGAACAGCCACCGTCCAACAGGACATCATGTTCACTCCCGGCCCAGAGCCGCCACCTGCAGAATACAACACCATGATCAGAACAGCCACCGTCCAACAGGACACCATGCTCAGCTCCCTACCCAGCGCCGCCACCTGCAGAACACAACACCATGATCAGAACAGCCACCGTCCAACAGGACATCATGTTCACTCCCGGCCCAGAGCCGCCCAACAGGACACCATGTTCAGAACACATAGACGCACACCAGGCAGATGGGCACCTCTCAGCCCTGTTCTGGTCTCTTTAGGTGTGTATCAGGAACTGGACATGACCCCGACTGACCTACAGTGACCCAAACTGACCCACAGTGACCCCGACTGACCTACAGTGACCCCGACTGACCTGAGCAATCCTCTCCTCCAGGTGTTGTGACGTCCGGGAGAGCAGCACGTCCTTATTCTGCACCTCCTCACTGGCGGCACCAACAGGTGGAGCCTTATATTTCATTGTAAGAGAAACACACAGAATGTATTGTACTTTCGGAAGTTGTATGGACAAGATCTGGGCCCAAAACGTCCACTTTAATGTGTTTGTAGAAAACGATGGCGTTGTGATAGCCGCAAATGAGATGGAATACGCCGAATGTCCAATGCAGGCCATGACATCAGTCAGGTGGGATCATAAACGTGAGCTGAAATTAGGATAGCTGAGCTTTAAGTTCCTTTTTAGCATGACAAGCAGTTGAGGTATGCACATTTCCACTGTCTGAGCACGATAGCAAGACTGAAAGCTCGACTCTCCTGAGCTTCTGCAACCGGGAGTCTCGCCGGAGCTTCTGTAGCTCTCAGGATCAGTTATGATGTTGATGATTGGGGCTTAACGGCACCGCAACAGGATAGTTATATGGCGCCCACTCAGGATCAGTGAGAATCACCTGAGCTTCTGCAGCCGTGAGACTCACCTGAGCTTCTGCAGCCGAGTCGGCAGCTCGGCACCGGCTGTCTCGGCGGCAGACAGCTGGTTCTGCAGCTGCTGCCTCTCCTGAACTGAGCGGTCCAGCTGCTGCTTCAGCTCTGCAGAGCCGGCAGCCGCCTGCTCTAGCTGTGGAGAGCGGCGTGTTCCAACATTCATTCTAGCACAATGGTACTCCTTTGCATGACTATGATAGTGCCGTTTTTGTGTGCAACGATTGCTGAGGTCATTTGGTGCCCGGGATTGTGTTCTTTGAAGAACCACACATCTTTACGTTTCTTCATGTGACATGCCGCTGATCGTTAGATTAACGCGGGATAAGTTCCCATGTTATCACAAACTTGTCACACAAACCGGAGCGTTCGTGCCAGCCGGTAGTCAGCTGTGTTGGTTTATATGCCTACCTCGGGCCACATCACGCCACAGAGTCACACCACGCCACAGAGCCACATCACGCCACAGAGTCACATCACGCCACAGAGCCACACCACGCCACACCACGCCACACCACGCCACAGAGCCACATCACGCCACAGAGCCACACCACAGAGCCACATCACGCCACAGAGCCATATCACGCCACAGAGCCGCATCACGCCACAGAGCCACACCACGCCACAGAGCCACATCACGCCACAGAGCCACATCACGCCACAGAGCCACACCACACCACAGAGCCACATCACGCCACAGAGCCACATCACGCCACATAGCCATATCACGCCACAGAGCCACACCACGCCACAGAGCCACATCACGCCACAGAGCCACACCACGCCACAGAGCCACATCACGTCACAGAGCCACATCACGCCACAGAGCCACACCACGCCACAGAGCCACACCACAGAGCCACACCACGCCACAGAGCCACACCACGCCACAGAGCCACACCACGCCACAGAGCCACATCACGCCACAGAGCCACATCACGCCACATAGCCACATCACGCCACAGAGCCACATCACGCCACAGAGCCACATCACGCCACAGAGCCACATCACGCCACAGAGCCACATCACGCCACACCACGCCACAGAGCCACACCACGCCACAGAGCCACATCACGTCACAGAGCCACACCACGCCACAGAGCCACATCACGCCACAGAGCCACATCACGCCTCAGAGCCACACCACGTCACAGAGCCACACCACGCCACAGAGCCACACCAAAGAGCCACACCACGCCACAGAGCCACATCACGCCACAGAGCCACATCACGCCACAGAGCCACATCACGGCACAGAGCCACACCACGCCACAGAGCCACACCACGCCACAGAGCCACATCACGCCACAGAGCCACACCACGCCACAGAGCCACATCACGCCACAGAGCCACACCACGCCAGAGCCACATCACGCCACAGAGCCACATCACGCCACAGAGCCACATCACGCCACAGAGCCACATCACGCCACAGAGCCACATCACGCCACAGAGCCACACCACGCCACATCACGGCACAGAGCCACACCACGCCACAGAGCCACATCACGACACAGATCCACATCATGCCACGTAGCCACACCACGCCAGAGCCACACCACGCCACAGGGCCACATCACGCTACAGAGCCACACCACGCCACAGAGCCACATCACGGCACAAAGCCACACCACGCCACAGAGCCACATCACGACACAGAGCCAAACCACGCCACACCACGCCACATCACGCCACAGAGCCACACCACGCCACAGAGCCACACCCCGCCACAGAGCCACATCACGCCACACCACGCCAGAGAGACACACCACGCCACAGAGCCACATCACGCCACACCACGCCAGAGAGCCACACCACGCCACAGAGCCACATCACGCCACACCACGCCACAGAGCCACACCACGCCGGAGAGACACACCACGCCACAGAGCCACACCACGCCACACCACGCCAGAGAGCCACACCACGCCACAGAGCCACATCACGCCACACCACGCCAGAGAGCCACACCACGCCACAGAGCCACATCACGCCACACCACGCCAGAGAGCCACACCACGCCACAGAGCCACATCACGCCACACCACGCCAGAGAGCCACACCACGCCACAGAGCAACATCACGCCACACCACGCCAGAGAGCCACACCACGCCACAGAGCCACATCACGCCACACCACGCCACAGAGCCACACCACGCCGGAGAGCCACACCACGCCACAGAGCCACACCACGGCACAGAGCCACATCACGCCACACCACGCCACAGGGCCACATCACGCCACAGAGCCACATCACGCCAGAGATCCACATCACGCCACAGAGCCACACCACGCCACAGAGCCACATCACGCCACAGAACCACACCACGCCACAGAGCCACATCACGCCACAGAGCCACATCACGCCACAGAGCCACATCACGCCACAGAGCCACACCACGCCACAGAGCCACATCACGCCACAGAGCCACACCACGCCACAGAGCCACACCACGCCACAAAGCCACATCACGGCACAGAGCCACACCACGTCACAGAGCCACATCACGCCACAGAGCCACACCACGCCACAGAGCCACATCACGCCACAGAGCCACATCACGCCACATAGCCACAGAGCCACATCACGGCACAGAGCCACACCACGCCACAGAGCCACATCACGCCACAGAGCCACACCACGCCACAGAGCCACATCACGGCACAGAGCCACACCACGCCACAGAGCCACATCACGCCACAGAGCCACATCACGGAACAGAGCCACACCACGCCACAGAGCCACACCACGCCACATCACGCCACAGAGCCAAATCACGGCACAGAGCCACACCACGCCACATCACGCCACAGAGCCACACCACGCCACAGAACCACACCACGCCACAGAGCCACACCACGCCACATCACGCTACAGAGCCATATCACGCCACAGAGCCACACCACGCCACATAGCCACACCACACCACAGAGCCACACCACGCCACAGAGCCACATCACGCCACAGAGCCACACCACGCCACAGAGCCACACCACGCCACAGAGCCACATCACGCCACATAGCCACATCACAGAGCCACACCACGCCACAGAGCCACATCACGCCACAGAGCCACACCACGCCACAGAGCCACATCACGCCACAGAGCCACACCACGCCACAGAGCCACATCACGCCACAGAGCCACATCACGCCACATAGCCACATCACGCCACACCACGCCAGAGAGCCACACCACGCCACAGAGCCACATCACGCCAGAGAGCCACATCACGCCACAGAGCCACACCACGCCACAGAGCCACATCACGTCACAGAGCCACACCACGCCACAGAGCCACACCACGCAACAGAGCCACACCACGCCACAGAGCCACATCACGCCACAGAGCCACACCACAGAGCCACGCGACAGAGCCACATCACGCCACACCACACCACGCCACAGAGCCACATCACGCCACAGAGCCACACCACGCCACAGAGCCACACCACACCACAGAGCCACATCACGCCACAGAGCCACACCACGCCACAGAGCCACAGAGCCACACCACGCCACAGAGCCACATCACGTCACAGAGTTACATCACGCCACAGAGCCACATCACGCCACAAAGCCACATCACGCCACAGAGCCACATCACGGCACAGAGCCACATCACGCCACAGAGCCACATCACGGCACAGAGCCACATCACGCCACAGAGCCACATCACGCCACAAAGCCACATCACGCCACAGAGCCACATCACGCCACAGAGCCGCACCACGCCACAGAGCCACACCACGCCACAGAGCCACACCACGCCACAGAGCCACATCACGCCACAGAGCCACATCACGCCACAGAGCCACACCACGCCACAAAGCCACATCACGCCACAGAGCCACATCACGCCACAGAGCCACATCACGCCACAAAGCCACATCACGCCACAGAGCCACATCACGGCACAGAGCCACATCACGCCACAGAGCCACATCACGGCACAGAGCCACATCACGCCACAGAGCCACATCACGCCACAAAGCCACACCACGCCACATCACGCCACAGAGCCACATCACGCCACAGAGCCACACCACGCCACAAAGCCACATCACGCCACAGAGCCACACCACGCCACAGAGCCACATCACGCCACAGAGCCGCATCACGCCACAGCCACCTGATCAGCGCCGAGCAGGGACGGGACGGGAGGGGGACGGGACGGGACGGGACGGGGACGGGATGGGAGGGGGCGGGATGGGAGGGGGACTAGGATGGGGCAGGGACGGGATGGGAGGGGGACGGGATGGGGCAAGGACGGGATGGGAGGGGGACGGGATGGGAGGGGGACGGGATGGGGGGAGGACGGGATGGGGCAGGGACGGGACGTGCGGGGCAGGGACGGGATGGGAGGGGGACAGGACGGGCCAGGGCCAGTGATGGCCTACGTTACGCTACGGTATGTTTTTTTGGTAACACGTAGCTCAATCAATCGTTCCGTAGCGTAATTGAAGTATTTCGTAGCGTACTACCGAAAAATATTCAAATAACGTAACTGCTACGTAAGGTATTTCGTAGCATAACATCAGGGGCGGCGCCACAGCGGGGGAGACGCAGGGGGCGGGCAAATATTACGCCCCCGGACTTAAGGAGGCCCCTTAAAAACAAAGGGAAGCCTCTCGCAAATATACATAAATGCTGAGCAGTTCCTAAATAGATAGACAATTGGAATGAGCGTCAAGTCGCTCCTTGAAATAACAACCGGGAGATGTTCGAGGAGGAACCTAAACAAATAAGCGTGGAAATTTCAAGGAGGCCCTTCAAATGATAATTGAGGCAAACTCCAAGAAGACCCTAAAAACTACCCACACAAGCTCCAAATATCCCCTAAAGAGATGCCCGACACAAGCACCAAGAAGGCCGCGAAAAGAAAGCCGAGACAAGCTCCTAAAATACCCCTAAGAAGACAACCGATATATACTCCACATAGGCCCCTAAGACAATAACCGGGAAAGCTGTTCATGGGATACTTGAGAGGAGGCTTCTACAACCGCAAAATATTCCGAGAAAGCCCCTAGGAAGGCGGTCGAGAAGGTTTTTGACGAGGCCCCCACGAAAATGGCCGGGAAGTCCCTTTCTCAAATGGAGCCCTTGCATTCGGTTTGCCCCTCCCCGACACAAATCCATGGCGCTGCCCTGCAGAGCATATGTTGCTGATGGTAATGGGTATCTCATTGGTATCTTATATAGCTTATTGTTAAATTATAACGTCTTATGGATCGATGGTTATATTACCGTTTCCCTGTAATTAAGGCGCCATATATTATTGATTCAACTCGCCGTTGACTGGCGTCTCAGCCGAAGGTGACTGACGGCAAATCTTGCTCCTCAGTCGAGACGTGGATACTGTTTGTCACAAACGTTTTGAACATCCAAGAAATGTTTTGCAGCAAAAGCGGTGTGTTATTTTTGAGCGGTGTGGTATTCTTTGAGTTTGTATGCCTATATTTTTAAGACTTATTTTACGTTTAACTTAGTTTTCATCTAACTCGTAGATAGTTACGTCACTGAATTTGCAGTATCATAGAAGAAGTTATCGACATTTTTCTCAGTTTGATTGTATATATATATATATATATATATATATATATATATATATATATATATATATATATATATATATATATATATATATATATATATATATATATATATATATATATATATATATATATATATATATATATATATATATATATATATATATATATATATATATATATATATATATATATATATATATATTGCTTTGATATATATTGAAGATATTGCTTTGAAATTTGGTATGGATATTGTCCATATTCCGCACTCTCACATATATTCCGTTTTTTCTAATATCTTTGAAAGTTTTGATTTTGTGGGGATTTTTATTTTTATTTTAGGGGTCAAAAACCCAAAATTGTAAAAATCCGAGATCGCCATTTTAAAGAGAATGCCATTTTGTATCTTTGGTGAATTGCGTTTGCAATTTGTTTCAAACTCTGTTTTCTACGATTTTGCAAATATTTCTCATTTTTTTACCAACATGACGTCATCAAAACATGATTATCTCCCAAACTACTCAACCAATTTCAATTCAAGTTCTACAGCCTACGTATAATTGTTGTAAACTCAATTACCAATTTCTTTTAGCAAGATGCATTGCATGTGTACAAAGTTATTCAAGAAAACCTCAGGGGGGGGGGGGCTGTCAGGCACGATTGGGATTGAGTAGGGCGAGGGAGGGCCCTGCCTTTTAGGAATAATTAAAGACGTACGTAAAATTAGCAGCTGATTGATATTGCCCAATCTATAATTTTGAGACCCGTCGCATCATAATTGCCTGCAACTTGACAGGTAGGTCCTCCTTGCCACCCTAAACACGAAAAACGTAAAATTATCCTGGAATACGGGCTACTTCTAAAGTTATAACGTTTTAAGTTTTGAATGTATGTCAGTTGAATATCTGGCTAACTTGACGCGGAAAGCTTCCAATTCCTGCGCATTCGTTTCAAAACAAAGGAAGACAGACATTCAAAACTTAAAAAATGTATAACTCTGAAAGTATCCCGTGTTCCAGGCTAATCTTACGTTTTTCGTGTTCAGCGTGGCAAGGAGGACCTACCTACCAAGTTTAAGGCGATTCTGAGGCGACGGGACTCAAAACTGTAGATCTCTAAAACGGTATAACACGGAAAGTATTCCGCGTTCCAGACTAATTTTACGTTTTTTTGTGTGTTCAGCGTGGCAAGGAGGACGTACCTGCCAACTTTCAGGAAATTTTGAGGCTACGTGCCTCAAAATTGTAGATTGCCCAATAGATTGATACTACTGGGCAATATCAATCTACTGCTAATTTGACGTAGCTTAATAAAAGAGACAAATATGACGCAGCTATGTCAAATATGTACATTTATTTTGCCTTTGTATATGGCTATTGCTTTCAATATTTATGCTGTTTTCACATGCGTTTTTGTTTGATTGATGTTGGATTAGGCTCTTCTCTTTTAGAATGACTTTTACTGATGTGACCCTCTACTTTTCAACACCATGACCAGGTATATCTTGTGAAAATAATGTTTGTCTGGCTAAAAATTGAAGGTTGTGGTAATCCTAAATTTAAACTCATTTCATTTGGGTCTATGATTATTTGTTGTCTTTTTCCAGCTCAGGATGATTGGTATGCCTTCACGTCTTCCACACACCAAAATATTTATAATATTGTTCAAGTTCTCCATTAAGTGTCAATTTCAACAACATATTTTAGCTCAAAATGTAATATATCTTTTGCCAACCGCGTAAGGGTGCATTCTAATGTTAAATGTGTGACCTATCCAGAACTAAGCCCAATGTAAAAAATGCTACATGCAATCTTGTTTTGCTCATGTTTTTATGTTAACACCTATAGATTGCCATTTTGTGGGTGTCTGAAATTGAAAAAAATGTTACCCGTTTGTCAGTAAGTAGTGTTGTTCTATAGTGTTTATGACCCAACTGAATATGATCCTACACATAGTCTTTCTCAGTAATTTTGGGATAACATGTTGTACTACGTGACATGCGAGGTGTCGCCTGACGTGACATGCGAGGTGCACTGAGTTTTATGCGTGTGTGGAAGTGTGAAAGTGCATGCTGATGTGTTTTGTATTGTACCCTGTGTAACCTGCCAACATGACAAACAACTGTAAAAACCTCATTCATGTGGATAGTTCATGCTTTAATACATACATACATACATACTACCTATTGTTGGATTTTAAATGTTATTTTATGACAAACTTTACTAACATTTTAAAGTTTGTCCTTTTCTGTGTTCATATATTCTTTAAATGTTTTGTTATGATTGTTATTGAAAAATCCTTTGGTGAAAAATCCTTTGGTTTTGCGTACCGTTTACAGTATTGATTTACTTGGGTAGGCATTCACTGGCAATGTTGGGGTTGTAATATTCATGATTGGGGTTGTAGTTTTTGAGGATGCAGTTGTAGCTACAACCCCAAAAGTATATAAAGTTTCGCATGTGCCGCCAAGCATTGAATACTTCCTGGAACCCCCCCCCCCCCCTCCCCTTTCAAGCCCCTGAAACC
Source organism: Chirona hameri (assembly GCA_036785665.1). Lineage (NCBI taxonomy): Eukaryota > Metazoa > Arthropoda > Thecostraca > Balanomorpha > Balanidae > Chirona > Chirona hameri. The sequence continues at coordinate 23,880 of JAXIVJ010001408.1, forward strand.
GCCTCTGTCATGCAATTTTTATGATATTTCATTAACATCAACTAATTTCCACTTGTTGCAATCACCGTAAACCGATGTAACTCCTTCATACTTGAGGCAGTTAGGAAGAAACCCTGAAGATCGTATTTCCGTATTATCGCCAAATATCGCCTCCGAACACACCGAAAACTGTGCCCTGGAACCGCCTCTGTTCAGATTAAAGACTCAAAATTTTGACTCCAAATGCGGTATTCAATTCTATGAAAATTCCCGGAGTTTAATGGGCCTGCTCCCAGCTGTTCTGGAGATATTTGCGAAAAACATGAGGGGGGAGCGGAATCCGCCCCCCTGTTACAAATACGGTTAACGCACTTGTAATTTAACGAATTTCTTCGTAATGGGGGTTCCCTATGGATACAGGCACATTAATTACACACAGATTGTTGGCTGTTTTCCCAGCTCGGAAATACAGACGCCGCTCAAATATTAATATTTCTCGGGATTTTCCGGGACGGAGGATCCATGCTCACAAAGGCACGTGAATTCAACCGCGGACAGACACGAAAACCTTGCTGTGTTTCGAGTGCAAAACGGACACTACTCAAATAGGTGCGTCGCAATCCCATAGATGGATGGATATTTGATTGATAGATGGAGATTTATGGACTTTGACTTGTTGGACTTGTTGGACTTGCTTGACTTGCAAATCGATTTGGACTTGTCGGACTTGTCGGACTTGTCGGACTTGTTGGACTTGTTTGAACTTGTCGAACTTGTCGGACTTATCGGACATGTCGCATTTCAAACTCAAACCAACCCATCTCCGACGCGTAACTATAGCTATTTAACGCACTTGTAATTTAACGAATTGCTCCGTAATGGGGGTTCCCTATGCATAAAGGCACGTGAATAACACAGATTGTTAGCTGCGTTTTCCCAGCTCGGAAATACAGACGCCGCTCACATATTAACATTTCTCGGGGATTCCGGGGACGGAGGTTCCATGCTCACAAAGGCACGTGAATTCAACCACGGACAGACACGAAAACCTTGCTGTGTTTCGAGTGCAAAACGGACACTACTCAAATAGATATATAGGAGACTAGCGCCTTGTGCTCGCTCCACGTCGCAATCTCATATATTCGCAATCCCGATAGATTACATCCCGATAGACGGATGGATATTTGATTGATAGATGGATAACTTTTTTACTTTTTTGACTTGTTGGTTGGACTTGTGGGACTTGTTGGACTTGTCTGACTTGTCTGACTTGTCGAACTTGTCGGACTCGTCGGACTTGTCGGACTTGCATCTCGAACTCCAACCAACCCATCTATGGGCTCCGACACATAGCTATAGCTATTTAACGCACTTATAATTTAACGAATTTCTCCGGAATGGGTGTTCCCTATGCATAAGGGCACGTTAACTATACACAGATTGTTGGCTGTGTTTACCCAGCTCGGAACTACAGACGCCGCTCAAATATGAATAATTATCGGGGATTCTCCTGGACGGAGGTTCCATGTTCACAAAGGCACGTGAATTCAACCGCGGACAGACACGAAAACCTTGCTGTGTTCCGAGTGCAAAACGGACACTACTCAAAAAGCAAGGCCATAGAGACTAGGTAGACCCGTCCGGGTTAGGCAGCGAAATGCGTGATGTCACGGGCACGTGATGTCACACGCTCCCTATTCAAATAGTGTTAAATCGGCCTACTTTCGCATCGTACCATTTGCATACCTTAGGTTCCAGAGGGATCAATTGAGCACTATATGATAGATTGAAACGTCCTCTACAGCTCGCTTTTGGGACATTTTCTCCTAAATTGCAAGGATGAGCCGCTAGACGATGTCAAAGCGAGGCATGCAACCGAGCGAGGCCCATGCCCATAGAAGGCAATGTTTGGATTTGGGCCACGGGGAACTGTCGCTGGATGCTGTTTTTGGTTGAAGTGCGAATTTTGTATTATTTCACCTGGTTGTTGATGAAGTAAGGTGACTTGAGGGTACTTTGTAGTAGTATATATCAGGTGAAAGTATTTTTACATCTGGATTACACTTGTTTCACCTACAATTATGTCGAAGATTGTTGAGTGACGAATGCGCCACCATAAATAAACATGGCGGCCGCGCCGGTCGAAGGCGTAATTCTTTTGGTAGACCGAGAAGTGCCACGAGACGGTCTACGAAAGGAAATACGCTTCTCCCGATTCGGGCATTGGTGGAAATCGAGCTGGAAAGTGACGCCATGGGACAGGGTGGACACGTTACGGAGATAGCCATGACACCCTCTGCTCAAATAGATATATAGGAGGGATAGGAGGGACTAGTGCTAACCTGTCCGCTCCGCTGAACGATTACAGGTCAAGTGGTGGTGCAAGCCAGTGCTAGGCTAAGGCCATTATGGATTGATAACCCACCCGTCGTATCTATAATACGTTTTTGTACCGTCATACACCATGGGTGGAACCTTTTCAAGAACGTTGGTGGGGCAAAATGTCATTTTGCTTGGTTGTTTGGTTTGGTTGAGGGGAAGATGCCCAGTTTAATGCCGGATGACCTCTAAATCTGACAAGAGTTGGTGGGGAAAAACACAAAGTTGGTGGGGCAGTGGCCCTACCATTTGAATAGGAAACTTCACCCGTGTCATACACCCGAGGTATCCGTCAAAAACCTACAGTGCCAGACATACACCCGTGGTACCCGTTGTGCCCTTGTGGAACACGTGATAAACCCGTCATAGCAAGTACTCACCCATTCTATCTGTGGTACACCCATGGCACCCGTTATACACCCATTAACCCTGTTCCCTGCGGGGGGCCAGATTCTGCCCCTCCCGGTGGTTTTTCACTTGCCGCCTCTAAACAGTTAGGCCTAGTGTCCTGAAACTTTGTGACTTTTCCCAAAATTTAATAGCGCATGTTGTGTCAAAATTGCAATGCAATATGCATCATAGATACTGGGAAATTACATATTGTTGGGGCAGAGGCGCACTCAGGACAAACAAAATGGGAGGAGATACCCACCCTCAAATTAGATCCAACTTCAAATTAGTAAGATGATAAAAGCGTTACGCGGATGGTGTCACCATGTTTTTTTCCTGGATGCGCCTATGCGCAATATATTACATTTAACAAATAACAGCATATAATGCCCACATGTGACGTTCATGTCGTCCCAAACAATCACGAACAGCACATTTCTTTTTCTCTCAGAAAGTCCCCAACCCCCCATTTTACATTCCCTGAAAACGCCTATGTTTTTTTTTTGTCTTTTGATATGTTAAAGACCAGTACATTTCAAGCTCAAAAACGTTTGGGGCATAACAATCGGTCGAGCCACATGGCCGCAATGACCTTTAAAAAACACCCACAATTTTGGTATTTTTGCCCCCTGGCCCCCATTTTTCAACAAAACAAAAATGTCGGGATCAAAAAAGAGAGATCTTGTCATGACGAATCGAATGGGGTTTTTCCCATCGAAATCAACCGTGCGGTTATCGAGATCTCTGGGGGGGGGGGGGGGGGGGTGGGGGGCAGAATCTGCCCCCCGCAGGTTAACGTAATTCTGGCCGCCCGCAGGGAATAGGGTTAAACCCGTGAAAACTCCACCGCGGCTTAGCACATATGTATTTTTTTTTAAATCTCTGGAACAGGAGATCCTTATAAAATAAAGGGATCACTGTTGGCACTAACGTGACAGTCGCCCACTCATACTCCCTTCCACTCGTCATCCATGACATTGCACTAATTACCTGGCATCTCCTGGATGGTGTACCCACACCAAAAGAAGAGCACGTGCACCCTCTCCCCCTTCCCCACCCATCCATCCCCCACAATGCATCCATGATTAGCTATGTTGATCACTATATCTAATTATGTCCCAATTATCTGGAGTCTCCTGGATGCAGTGCAGATCCACACATCAATCAGATACACACGTACCCGTGAGCACTCCCCCCCTCCCCTCCCCACCCATGCATAGTTATTTCGCTCCATGCAAAGAGGCTGACCAGTTCACCCGTTAACCCGTTAGCCCATTTATATATTTTTGTTCTCTCGAAAGGCAGCTCGGAAGCGTAGTAAAGGGAATAGGCCACCTTGAAAGTTGTCTTGAAATACAACCATACGGTGCATCTTGAGCTCAAAACTACGAATATGACTTTGTTTGGACAACTGATAGATATATGTGGAGAAAGAAGTAAGTTTCTCTTTGAATTTCACGATAAATCGTACCATAGCAGCTGGCGTTCAGGCTCCGCCCCGCTCCGCCTGACGCCAAGTACAGTCTCTGACAAGAGGCCGCCGCGCCGCCCGGGCGGCTGAGCGGATATTAACGAGGCGTCGTGATCAGAGACTACGCGCCAGATAGTGTACCGGCCTCCGGCGGCGAGCGTTCATTTCCTGATCGTGTCCCAGAACAGCGGACATGAAACCGGGCCCACTAGTCCTGTGTCGAAATTACTTAACGTAGGAAGGTAATTATTTCACTACAACTAATTTTTAGATCTGCTCCACAAATCTGCTATCTCAGTCCAAAACCCCATGTTAAAGATGAACTATTTCCTTTAATGCCGATCCCCTGAAAGAAGCGCCCTGTTGAAATGTGCATGTGCATAGTGCATATTAACTGTAATAACTGAGACCTTTAAATTCGTTGCGGATAGACAGACAGACAGACAGACATACCGACAGACGCTTATTAAATAGTAATATAGATTAAAATGGTTAACCCAAACCATACGAATGATACTGCTTACTAAAAAACGTTACCTTACACATAATAATAGGTCTCCTGGTTCATCTAACAGAAATTCATTAATGCAGAACTCACCTCGCTTCGTCCTTCGCTTTATAATTACGATAATTCCTTCGGCAATGGCCTCGATAATGGCCTCGATCGACCACGTCCAGAACAGCGATTTTGCTCTGTCAGAAAATCTCAAAATAAGAAATTGATATATGTAAATAAAAAGGTATGTTCCTAGACCAATTTTGTATCAGAAATACAGCAAAAGTAATTATTTATTCGTATCTGGTCCAAAAAAATCCAAAAAGTTATTTAAAAAATGACGTCATTAATTTCTTACACTTAGGGAGCCATCACTCAGTCAAAAATAGAGATATTTCTTTGAAATTTGGTTCGAGTATTGTTCATACTCAGTTATATCCCATATATTCCGGTTTTTGTAATATCTTTGAAAATTTTGATTTTGTGGTGATTTGAAGAAGAAAAACAGTTTTTGTTCATTTTGGGGGTCAAAAACCCAAAATTTTGGAAATCCGAGATCGCCATTTTAAAGAAAAATGACATTTTATATCTATATTACTATTTGAGTAAAGTGCGTGTGTATGTGGCCATTTTGCAGTTTTGTTCTTTGCTCAGCTGTTCAGCCTAAACTATTGCGAGCAGATGGATGGAATTTTCACACAATTCAGGTGACATTTCAACGACGTGGAGTGTCAAGAAACGGGGTTCGCAGGGCGCATAATGAGCGCGTGGCACGTGCTGCAAAAACAACTTTTTCTCCAATTGGTTTAACACGTGGGAAACCCGGAGCGAAATGTGTGAAAAAATACGAAAAATCGTGAAACACGCTGCAATCCCAGGTCTATATCTCGGAGACTATGCGTCCGATCAGCATGCGACAAACACAAGCGTGTAGAACAATTAAGGGGGTGACGTATGCAATGGGGTTCGGCGAGCGGCACGTGGCGCGGGCAAAGTTAATGGTTTCACAATCGTAAATCACGCTTTTATGTTGTCCTTCACGATTGAATTTAGTCTTCCGAACCTATAGGACGTGACGCGATGAAACAAACGTATTTTGCATACGAAGGTACCGGCTTTATTATGCATGGAAACCGAAGCATTCTGTTAAATATTGAATAGTTTAAATCGGCATGGAATATAAAGAGTGACCATTTTATAATATGTATTTCATCACACCGCCATATCGTGAACACAGGAGGGTAATAAACGATAACAAATTATACAGCTGCAAAGCGCAATCAATTCTGTCCAATAACCACCAAAAAAAAATCATATTGACAAACATTAAGGTTATAATGACAGTGTTAATATGACGCTCTCGGCCCTTACTTTATTCGGCGTAATACAACATTACATCAAGCTATTTAGTCATCGGAGCAGTTTGTGTCGGCAAAATCTTGCCATATTGAAAAGCAAGCTAAGCAAAAAACGGACCTCCGTCGGCGGATACCAAATGACAAACGATGACAGATGCATTTTTGACAATCTGACAAGCGATGTGTGTACACATTAATGGATGACAATACTCTACAACCCTCGGGCCGGCACAAACAGCGGTCCGGTGGCGACCCTGCCCAGAGAATTGACGCATATTTAAAATCCAAACTCTTTATTGTAAAGCCTACACGAGATTGGTGATGTTCGGAATGAGTAAGGTACGGGAACGGGATTCGGAAACGGGATTCGGGAACGGGTTACGGGAACAGGCTACGGGCTACGGGCTACGGGCTACGGGCTACGGGCTACGGGCTGCGGGCTACGGGCTACGGGCTACGGGCTACGGGCTACGGTCTACGGTCTACGGGCTACGGGCTACGGGCTACGGGCTACGAGCTACGGGCTACGGGCTACGGGCTACGGGCTACGGGCTACGGGCTACGGGCTACGGGCTACGGGCTACGGGCTACGGGTTACGGGCTACGGGCTACGGGCTACGGGCTACAGGCTACGGGGAACGGGCTACGGCAATGGGATACGGGATACGGGAACTTGGTTACCTTCGCATTGCGGAGCAAGCGAGCCACACTTGTCTATATTACTGGTTGAGTGAAGTGCGTGTGTATGTATGTATGTATGTATGTATTTATTTATTTATTTGACATCAGCTGAACACTCCACAACAAGCGTGGCTATTACGTGTCATTGTCATGAAGTTAGAACAGATGGATTAAGTCAAGGTACTTACATACAAGCACACGCACACCGCACACATACTGATATTTACAAGTGTCACATATTCCGCGTACTGACTCGCTGGTCACGCATTACGTACATGCGTCTTTGCGGCTCGTTTAAATGCTGCTGGCGTCAATCGCATCGCGTCGCCGGGCATAGCATTGAGCACAGATGTTGCCTGACATAAAAACGATCGCTTGCCTGCCGCCGTTCTCATCGGGGGCGGCCGCAGCAGCCGGTCCTGCCGGGTGGTACGATCACCCGCTCGTGAGTCAGCGTACGTCACAAACTGAGTAGCGAGTTCCGTGGGCTCGCCAAGTACACACATCTTGTGGGCAAGAATGGCCACCTGAAGATGGTACATCTCATGAGCTGTGAGCAGGCCCAGGTCACCCCGCGCGCGAGACACGTGGTCAAACTTACGGAGCCCTGTCACGACTCGGGTGGCAAAATTCACGACTTTCATAAGTCTGTCGTCGTTTGAGACCGAGCCGTTTCCGCACACCGGAAGACAGTATCTCACGCGCGAGATGACCAAGGCCTGCACCACTGACAGCATGGCGCGCCGCGGGAGGAAGGCCCTCAGGTGGCGGAGACCGATCAGGAGGCCGATGCATTTGTGCACCACGTCACTAACGTGCGCGTCCCAGCTGAGGTGACGGTCGAACGTGACGCCTAGGTTCTTAACGCACCGGCTCTCCTTCACGGTCCCACCACCGACCCGCACGCTGACAGGGGAGAGGTCGCGGGTGTTCTGACGGGTGCCAAGGAGAAGGATTTCCGTTTTGGATGTGTTGAGTTTAAGTCCGTGGGCATGGAACCACGATGCTAGGGAAGATAAGGTAGACTCCATGCGTAGGATAAGTGCAGGAAGGTTGTGCTTGGTGTCGGACATAAGGATTTGGGTATCGTCAGCGTACTGGGTCACATGAGCGTCCGGCGCGTGCAGGCTGAGATCGTTGGCGAAGATAGTGAATAACAGGGGACCTAGGACTGACCCTTGGAAGACTCCCATGGTGTTGGGAAGAGGTTTTGAAACGACTCTGTCACCGGAAGGAGAAGTGAGACAGATGGACTGAGTATGACCGGAAAGATAGCAGGTAAACCAGGCCGGGTCTACGCCGTGGAGCTGAAGTTTGGATAGGAGTAGAGAATGAGGAATGACATCAAAACATTTACTGAGGTCGAGAAGGCACAGAAGAGAGACACGGCTTCGGTCCATGTTAGAAAAAACATGGTTAGTGACAGAAAGAAGAGCGGTTTCGGTAGAGTGATGGGGGCGAAAGCCGTGTTGGGATGAGGATAGAAGGTGATTGTCGGACATATAGAAGGAAAGTTGCCGCTGCACCAGGCGCTCGACAACTTTGGCCATGGAAGGAATGATGGAAATAGGCCGGTAATTTGAAACTAAGTCAGGATCGCCAGATTTATAGATAGGATGGACCAGGGAGTGCTTCCAAGAATCGGGATAATCACAGGAGATGAGGCAGGTATTGACAACATGGAGTAGGATAGGGCCGATGGCGTCAAAACAGAGGAGAAGGATACGGATACAGATGCCATCAGCACCACACGCACCAGATCGCTTCATGGAGAACACTACCTCCCGCAGCTCACCTAGCGTCACTCCGGTGACCCTGAAACCACAGGCACCGACGCGCGGCAGGCGGCACTGAACGTCGGGGCTCACCCCGGCGCTAGCTAGGCTGGCCGCCACGCGTGGGCCCACGTTCACGAAGAAATCATTCATCTCGTCCGGTGTGGCCGAGGGCAGACGGGCGGTGTCACTCCGCTTACTGGCGATCAGCGGGCGGATGACGCGGTAGAGGGAGCTGCTCCCCTGGGTGCGCAGCCGCTCCTCAATACCGGTCCTGCAGTCTCGCCTGATCGCCGAACTCAGCACCCTGTCCAGCTCGCGGAAGGCCGGCGACCGTCCCTCGCGGCGCAACACGCCCCTCCGCTCGGCCATTAAAGTCAAGGTCGCCGGGGTGACAGGCGGCGCGTCAGGGTTTCTCAGACAGGTAAACCTGAGAGGCGCGTGACGATCGAGCACACGTAGCAGCCGGTGAGAAATATAAGACCACATGTCATGAACGGACGGGCAGCTAAAAACACCGGACCAGTCAACGAGATGCAAGTCATGCAGTAAACTAAAGTGATCAATGCTCTTTAAAAGCCGAGTGCGAATGCGGCGAGATTTCTTACGGCACTTCGGCACACGTAAAAGCACACGAATGAAACAGTGAGGGCTAAAAGCGCAATTCAAAACTCCCACACGCTGTACCATGTCACCGGAATTACAAATTACTACGTCTAAGAGAGAGCCGGACGAGTAGGTCGGTTGATGAACAAATTGTGTCAAATTAAATGAACTGAGCATGTCCAACAGACGGTCTTTCCCAACACTCCCTGAGGTGTCAAGTAGGTTGCAGTTCAGGTCACCCATAATAAAAACAGGTCCCGGATACCTCAGTAAAACACGTTGAAACTGCATCTCCAGTTCGGTGAGGTCCGCATGGACGGCAGCCACTGTACGGCGCGGAGGACGGTAGACAACGGCGACGCAGAAGTGGGATCCGGACTCGGGCTTAACTCGCATCCACAGCGACTCCAGCCGACAGTCTGCGCAGTCTGGCGCCGGCTGGGGGATGACAGAGGCCGCGTAGCTGTCACGGATCAGCACCGCCACGCCACCGTACCCCGCGTCCCCCGGCCGGTCGGCCCGGTGAAGGGCGTAACCGGGGAATGTGATGAGCCGGGTCGCAGTGGCGGACCGAAGCCAAGTCTCGGTGATTACACAGAAATCGTAGTGATGTCTCATCAGGTACTCATGTTGCAGAGAGACGGTCTTGGGTAGCAGAGACTGGATGTTGATCATCCCAGCCAGAATGTTCCGTCGTTGGCCGCCAGGACCAGACCGCCGCCAGTCACGGCCGCCCCTGCACCCCCGGCGCCTGGCGCCGGCACCGCGCCTGCCACGCCGGGTCACGTGACCGCCCGGGGGCCGGCCAGGGTCAGAGCGGCCGCGGCTGCGGCCGGGCAGAGGCTGGGGCGCCGGCGCTGGTACGGACGGCGTCCGCGAGGTGTGGCGGCAGGACCGACGGCCGAGCTCATCACGGTGGTGACGCGGCACCAGTGGTGGTGGTGGTGTTCGTGACGTGCCGGCCGGTGGCGGTGATGGTCCAGCAGCCGACACCAGCAGGTAGGTGAGCACCAGGAGCACCAGATGACGGGCGATGTCCCGGTGCATCTTCGGTCAGGTGCAGCGACGAGGCGATGTTGATGCCGACGTCGATGTCACGGCAGTCACGGTAACCCCTCGACAGTCCAGTCACACACCACGCTGTCACATATCACTCGCACTCACGCAGGATGAGGCACAGCGGCTCGGGAGGGGAGGGAGCGGAGCTCCCGGCGCTGCGGCCGACTGCGGGCGCTGCGCACAGGGAAGATGTATGTATGTATGTATGTATGTATGTATGTATGTATGTATGTATGTATGTATGTATGTATGTATGTATGTGGCCATTTTGCAATTGTGTTCTTTGCTCAGCTGTGCAGCCTAAACTATTGCGAGAAGATGGATGCAATTTTTACACGATCCAGGTGACATTTCAACGACGTGCTGTGTCAAGAAACGGAATGTCTAGGGTGCATAATGAGCGCGTGGCGAGAGCTGCAAAAGCGACATTTTCTTCATTGGTTTAACACGTAGGAAACCCAGAGCGAAATGTGTAAAAAATGCGAAAAATTGCGAAACACGCTGCAATCCCAGGTCTATATCTCGGAGACTATGCGTCCGATCGGCATGCGGCAAACACAAGCGTGTAGAACGATTAACGGGCTGGCGTATGCAATGTGTTTCGGTGAGCGGTGCGTAACGCGTGCAAAGGCAATTGCTTTATGTCGTTGTCAGGCTTGTCGGACTTGTCGGACATGTTTGAACTTGTCGAACTTGTCGGGCTTATCGGACTTTTCGCATCTCAAACTCTAACCAACCCATCTCCGACACGTAACTATAGCTATTTAACGCACTTGTAATTTAACGAATTTCTTCGTAATGGGGGTTCCCTATGCATACAGGCACGTGAATTACACACAGATTGTTGGTTGTTTTCCCAGCTCGGAAATACAGACGTCGCTCAAATATTAATATTTCTCGGGGATTTTCCGGGACGGAGGATCCATGCTCACAAAAGCACGTGAATTCAACTGCGGACAGACACGAAAACCTTTCTGTGTTTCGAGTGCAAAACGGACACTACTCAAATAGATGCGTCGCAATCCCATAGATGGATGGATATTTGATTGATAGATGGGGATTTATGGACTTTGACTTGTTGGACTTGTTGGACTTGCTTGACTTGCAAATCGATTTGGACTTGTCGGACTTGTTTGAACTTGTCGAACTTGTCGGACTTATCGGACTTGTCGCATCTCAAACTCTAACCAACCCATCTCCGACACGTAACTATAGCTATTTAACGCCCCTTTAATTTAACGAATTGCTCCGTAATGGGGGTTCCCTATGCATAAAGGCACGTGAATTACACACAGATTGTTGGCTGTTTTCCCAGCTCGGAAATACAGACGCCGCTCAAATATTAACATTTCTCGGGGATTCTCGGGGACGGAGGTTCCATGCTCACAAAGGCACGTGAATTCAACCGCGGAAAGACACGAAAACCTTGCTGTGTTTCGAGTGCAAAACGGACACTACTCAAATAGATATATAGGAGACTAGCGCCTTGTGCTCGCTCCGCGTCGCAATCCCATATATTCGCAATCTTGATAGATTACATCCCGATAGACGGATGGATATTTGATAGATAGATAGATAACTTTTTGACTTTTTCGACTTGTTGGTTGAACTTGTGGGACTTGTTGAACTTGTCTGACTTGTCTGACTTGTCGAACTTGTCGAACTTGTCGGACTTGTCGGACTTGTCGGACTTGTCGGACTTGCATCTCGAACTCCAACCAACCCATCTCCGGACTCCGACACTTAGCTATAGCTATTTAACGCACTTATAATTTAACGAATTTCTCCGGAATGGGTGTTTCCTATGCATAAGGGAGTTAATTACACACAGATTGTTGGCTGTGTTGACCCAGCTCGAAACTACAGCCGCCGTTCAAATATGAATAATTATCGGGGATTCTCCTGGACGGAGGTTCCAAGCTCACAAAGGCAGGTGAATTCAACCGCGGAAGACACGGAAACCTTGCTGTGTTTCGAGTGCAAAACGGACACTACTCAAATAGATATATAGGAGGGATAGGAGGGACTTGTGCTAACCTGTCCGCTCCGCTGAACGATTACAGGTCAAGTGGTGGTGCAAGCCTGTGCTAGGCTAAGGCCATTGGGGATTGATAACCCGTTCTACCCGTGATACACCCGTCGTATCTATAATACGTTTTTGTACCGTCATACACCATGGGTGGAACCTTTTCAAGAACGTTGGTGGGGCAAAATGTCATTTTGCTTGGTTGTTTGGTTTGGTTGAGGGGAAGATGCCCAGTTTAATGCCGGATGACCTCTAAATCTGACAAGAGTTGGTGGGGCAAAACACAAAGTTGGTGGGGGCAGTGGCCCCACCATTTGAATAGGAAACTTCACCCGTGTCATACACCCGAGGTATCCGTGAAAAACCTACAGTGCCAGACATACACCCGTGGTACCCGTTGTACCCTTGTGGAACACGTGATAAACCCGTCATAGCCAGTACTCACCCATTCTATCTGTGGTACACCCATGGCACGCGTTATAAACCCATTAACCCTGTTCCCTGCGGGGGGGCAGTTTCTGCCCATCCCGGTGGTTTTTCACTTGCCGCTTCTAAACCATTAGGCCTAGTGTCCTGAAACTATGTGACTTTTCCCAAAATTGAATAGCGCATGTTGTGTCAAAATTGCAATGCAATATGCATCATAGATACTGGGAAATTACATATTGTTGGGGCAGAGGCGCACTCAGGATAAAAAAATGGGAGGAGATACCTACCCTCAATTTAGATCCAACTTCAAATTAGTAAGATGATAAAAGCGTTACGCGCATGGTGTCACCATGTTTTTTTCCTGGATGCGCCTATGCGCAATATATTACATTTAATAAGTAACAGCATATAATGCCCACATGTGACGTTCATGTCGTCCAAACAATCACGAACAGCACATTTCTTTTTCTCTCAGAAAGTCCCCCCCCCCATTTTACATTCCCTGAAAACGCCTATGTTTTTTCTCTCTTTTGATTTGTTAAAGACCAGCACATTTCAAGCTCAAAAACATTTGGGGCATGACAATCGGTCGAGCCACATGGCCGCAATGACCTTTAAAAAAACACCCACAATTTTCGTATTTTTTGCCCCCTGGCCCCCATTTTTCAACAAAACAAAAATGTCGGGATCCAAAAAGAGAGATCTTGTCATGACGAATCGAATGGGGTTTTCCCCATCGAAATCAACCGAGCGGTTATCGAGATCTCTGGGGGGGGGGCAGAATCTGCCCCCCGCAGGTTAACGTAATTCTGGCCGACCGCAGGGAATAGGGTTAAACCCGTGAAAACTCCACCGCGGCTTAGCACATATGTATTTTTTTGTTATTCTCTGGAACAGGAGATCCTTATACAAATAAAGGGATCACTGTTGGCACCAACGTGACAGTCGCCCGCTCATACACCCTTCCACTCGTCATCCATGACATTGAACTAATTACCTGGCATCTCCTGGATGGAGGTACCCACACCAAAAGAAGAGCACGTGCACCCCCTCCCCCACCCATCCATCCCCCACAATGCATCCATGCTTAGTTATGTTGATCACTATACCTAATTATGTCCCAATTATCTGGAGTCTCCTGGATGCAGAATGCAGATACACACATCAATCAGATACACACACACGTTCCCGTGAGCACCCCCCTCCCCCCTCCCCTCCCCACCCATGCATAGTTATTTCGCTCCATGCAAAGAGGCTGACCAGTTCACCCGTTAACCCGTTAGCCCATTTATATATTTTGTTCTCTCGAAAGGCAGCTCGGAAGCGTAGTAAAGGGAATAGGCCACCTTGAAAGTTGTCTTGAAATACAACCATACGGTGCATCTTGAGCTCAAAACTACGAATATGACTTTGTTTGGACAACTGATAGATATATGTGGAGAAAGAAGCAAGTTTCTTTTTGAATTTCACGATAAATCGTACCATAGCAGCTGGCGTTCAGGCTCCGCCCCGCTCCGCCTGACGCCAAGTACAGTCTCTGACAAGAGGCCGCCGCGCCGCCCGGGCGGCTGAGCGGATATTAACGAGGCGTCGTGATCAGAGACTACGCGCCAGATAGTGTACCGGCCTCCGGCGGCGAGCGTTCATTTCCTGATCGTGTCCCGGAACAGCGGACATGAAACCGGGCCCACTAGTCCTGTGTCGAAATTACTTAACGTAGGAAGGTAATTATTTCACTACAACTCATTTTTAGATCTGCTCCACAAATCTGCTATCTCAGTCCAAAACCCCATGTTAAAGATGAACTATTTCCTTTAATGCCGATCCCCTGAAAGAAGCGCCCTGTTGAAATGTGCATGTGCATAGTGCATATTAACTGGAATGACTGAGACCTTTAAATTCGTTGCGGATAGACAGACAGACAGACAGACATACCGACAGACGCTTATCAAATAGTAATATAGATGAAAATGGTTAACCCAAACCATACGAATGATACTGCTTACTAAAAAAACGTTACCTTACACATAATAATAGGTCTCCTGGTTCATCTAACAGAAATTCATTAATGCAGAACTCACCTCGCTTCGTCCTTCGCTTTATAATTACGATAATTCCCTCGGCAATCGCACGAAACACTTTAAAAGGTCGCAAAACAACGGCTCCGGTTCTTGCTAGTAAATGCTTCACGGGTCGGTTTGTTTGTTATTGAACCGAAACGTCACAGAGCCTCCAAAAATGCCGCATTTGATGAAAACAACAATGGTAGGGATGGACGACGTTGTCTGTGACCTTCATGAAGCACGCAAGTACTTGCTTTTAATTTTTATCTCTCCAAACTTACAACTTTGAATTAGAGAATAATTGTAATTAATTCTTAAATTGAAATAACATCATTTTTATACCATAACGGAAGCCTAAGAAATTGTTGCTAAAAAGTCAAAAGGTCATTATTATACGGGTAAAATATGTCCGAGGTAACGGAAACGGTTTGGCCGATAGAACACCTGGAACAAAATCCGGATTTTCTTTTCCGGTGCTCTAGCGGCCAAACCGTTTCCGTTACATCGGAAACATTTTACCCGTGTGATCGTCTCATAAGGTATATTTGGTGTGAGCTTGAAAGAAATTGAAAGGTACGGGAATCCGTATATGAATCCGTATATGAATACGTATAGGATATAATATCATGGACGTAGGCACAGGCCGGTTCCAACTTCCAAGAAGAGCCGTATCATACGCAATTAGCGCTGGAAATCATTTGACGAGGAGCCTTGTTACAGTGTCGTGCTTGATAGCCTGACTGTCTCGTCGTTAGTGCGATCAACTTCCAGTTCACTTTTGTTTGTATTTTGTTCCTATGGTTTTAAACCTTTGTTTACATTCGTTCCTATGGTTACCGTTCGGCAAAACATATAAGAGTACACGTCCGACCACGGCTGTCTGATTATCACAATCCAAAGCGTTGTCGGGTCACATACCTCTCTTCAGCATGTACGTCTGGGTGAAAACGACTGTGGGGCTCCTGCTAGCGGTCAACTATGCCGTGCCGCTGTTCACGGTGGTGAGTAACCAGCACCTGTGGGACGAGACGATGGCCTTGCTGGCCGGCAACATGTCCTGCACGGGCATGCTGTTCGGCTTGACAGTGACGCTGATCGGAGTATACGACCTGGTCCAGCTCAAAACTGACCACTTGTGTCGAATGCTGCAGTACAGCGGCATCGGACTCGCCGTCGCCTTGAAAATGTCTCAGACCTGCATGGCAGTGGATCAGTACGTGGCGGTGATCCACCCATTGCGTCACTACGACATCATCACGCGTGCCCGCCCCTGGCTCTTCGCGGCCACCTGGCTCCCGTGGGCTCCAAACGTCCTCTTCGGCCTCTTTGCCATCGTCTTCGACATGGAGACGTTCGCCGACAGCGCGCTCGGCCGCGGCAACGCCTCGCTCGTGTTCCCCGGGTGCCGCTGGGAGAGCTCCCTCGCCAACACCTACACCATCATCATGGAGACTGAGCTGATATTGCTGGCGCTGACCACCGCCAGCCTGTTCGTCTACACAGGTATGGTCGGCCACGTGATCAGGAGGCGTTTCGTCCGGGAGCAGCGGAGGCAGGAGCCCAACTGGGTCACCGGCTTCAACGACCAGAAGTTCTTGGAGAACTACCGCGCCTTCAAGCGCGTCCTCGCCGTGCTCTCGCTGACGGTGACGCTGGACGTCGCGCAGCCGATAATGCGCATTACAAGCCGCTGGTACCCGATGCCGAAGTTGAACGGCTTCCTGCACCAGGCACGCCTCTTCGGCGGCATCTTCGAGGGCTGGGCGTACGGTCTGCTGAACGCCAAGCTGCGAGCCGCCTACAGAAAGATGCTGTGCGGCAGGTCCAACAGAGTAGAGATGCAGGTCCCTGGGCAGGAGATGCAGGTCCCTCAGAGGCGGCAGGCAGCTGTACCTGCCGTCAGCACAGCGTAACCGTTGGAGAGTGACTCTGCCCGAGACTGAAGGCTCGGACATGGCACTGATGCCCCGGCTTCCGCTGTCGCCGAGTCGGGGGAAATATAAGCAAATAGCAGGTGGGGCATTCCAGGACAGATCGGCCAAAACATCTCGAAATAACCCCTAATATCAGATATCTATAAAACTACGTCTTGGGGGTTATCTAGTTTGTAGATTCACGCTTCGTCCTTCGAACAATTTTCGAGTTACAGGCTCGGCCAACTTAGCAATGTCGTGCAAATCTGTAATTTTTAGCTGGTATTATGACAATATATCCCATCTAAATCATGCGAGTCATATAAACCTATATATCATCAGAATCATCAGGAGCCATATATTAATACGATATATAATTTTTTGAAAGAAAAAACATATTTGGGCACGTTATCCTAGGTTAAATCACGTGATTATATAAGGTGGCCATTTAAATTTGTATTTTTTCCATGCCAGAATGAACTTCGATACATCAGCCTTCGACGGTAAATAAATGTAGATAGGTTTTTCTCTCTAAAGATTGTATTTATATTTTTATATTTGAAGAAAAAAATAATGGTCACCAGCACGTTTTTGGTAATAACTGTACATAAACGTAATTGTACCAGAGGGCTCAATTCAACGCCATTATGGTTATCCTATCGACCTGCTTTCAATTAAATGTAACGTGAACACTGGTCGCTCTGTGACCAGGGTTGCCAGATCAAAATTGACCTGTATCGCCAAATCTCCGCCGAATTATCTCCAAACATCGACAATTTCTTCAATTTGAATCGTCAATTTTTCGCCAGGCCGGCTGCTTTTGATCAGATGATTATTGTTTGTGTGAAGGTGCGACCACCTTTTGCATGGCGATTGAACGTCTAGATATGCTTTGTAGTGACATGGCCATGTTTAAAATAGGAAAGCATGGTTATTGAAGATTCACTGAAATAATTATTAATTGTCTAGCCAAAAAAAGGCAACCCATGCAGTTGTCAACCAGAACCCTGCTGGGTCTCGGAAGTTTCCACGCCCTGTTGGAGGGGGGAGGGGGGAGGGGTGCTCTTTGAAAACCATCCTGTTCTCGAAATGAGCTTCTCTGGGAAGTAGGCAAAATGCAAATACCGTTAGATAGTTCGTCCATAATCATGTTGACACCTTTTTATTCATTTTGAATATGCCTATATTGGGTGATGATACTTTTTAAGGCAAACTTCCAAATTCGCCAAATTTTCGCGCTCGATCGCCAATCGCCAAATTACATTTTCCCATCGCCAAGGGGGTTCAAAAATCGCCTAGTCACCAAAGGTCATATTTGGAAATTTAGTCTGCCCCAGAGACATTCAAATCGGGAACTATGATAGCTATAAACAATTGTTAACCCTCGCCCTACGGGATATTTTTTCACCTTCGCCCTACGTGGGGGGAGTCCTAAAACGACCCCCCTTTTAACTTCCAAACCAAGCAACAAAGAGCAACGCGGTAAGAATCAAGATGTTGCCTGTCATGTTTGGAATCTAACGGTATGCCATGGTTATGTTTCGGGTCAACGAGTGACCTTCCAGGTCAAGTGAATGGCCTCGATCGACCACGTCCAGAACAGCGATTTTGCTCTGTCAGAAAATCTCAAAATGAGAAATTGATAAATGTAAATAAAAAGGCATGTTCCTAGACCAGTTTTGTCTCAGAAATACAGCAAAAGTAATTATTTATTCGTATCTGGTCCAAAAGAGTCCAAAAGTTATTTAAAAAATGACGTCATTAATTTCTTACACTTAAGGAGCCATCACTCAGTCAAAAATAGAGATATTTCTTTGAAATTTGGTTCGAGTATTGTTCATACTCAGTTATATCACATATATTCCGGTTTTTGTAATATCTTTGAAAATTTTGATTTTGTGGTGATTTGAAGAAAAAAACAGTTTTTGTTC
The DNA here is from genome assembly GCA_036785665.1 of Chirona hameri. Lineage (NCBI taxonomy): Eukaryota > Metazoa > Arthropoda > Thecostraca > Balanomorpha > Balanidae > Chirona > Chirona hameri. The sequence goes on from JAXIVJ010001408.1 coordinate 42,436, forward strand.
ATTTTGGAGGTTAAAAACCCAAAATTTTGGAAATCCGAGATCGCAATTTTAAAGAAAAATGACATTTTATATCTATATTACTATTTGAGTAAAATGCGTGTGTATGTGGCCATTTTGCAGTTTTGTTCTTTGCTCAGCTGTGCAGCCTAAACTATTGCGAGCAGATGGTTGAAAATTTCACACGATCCAGGTGACATTTCAACGACGTAGTGTGTCAAGAAACGGCCTCGCCTGAGTGCATAATGAGCACGTAGCACGAGCTGGAAAAACGACTTTTTCTCCATTGGTTTAACACGTGGAAAAACCGGAGCGAAATGTGTGAAAATTTCGAAAAATCGTGAAACGCGCTGCAATCCCAGGTCTATATCTCGGAGACTATGCGTCCGATCAGCATGCGACAAACACAAGCGTGTAAAACAATTAACGGGCTGGCGTATGTAATGTGGTTTGGCGAGCGGCGCGTGGCGCGTGCAAAATTAATGGCTTCACAAACTTAAATCACGCTTTTATGTCGCCCTTAACGATTGAATTTAGTGCTCCGAACCTATGAGACTTGAAGAGCTGAAACAAACGTAATTTTGCAGACGAAGGTACCGGCTTTATTATGCGTTAAAACCGAAGCTTTTTGTTAAATATTTAATAGTTTAAATCGGCCTGAAATATATTAATTGACCATTTTAGAATATGTATTTCATCACACCACCATATCGTCAATAACGGAGGGTGGTACACAATACAAAAATATACAGCTGCAAAGCGCAATCAATTCTGTCCAATAACCACCCAAAATGTATTCATATTGACAAACATGAACGTTATAATGACAGTGTTAATATGAAGATTTCGGCCTGTTTATATTCGGCGTATTAAAGCATTGATCGAAATATTTCGCCCCAGATCAATATGCGTTGGTAAAACCTCGACATATTGAAAAGCAAGCTAAGCAAAAAACGAACCTCCGTCGGCGGATACCAAATTGACGCATATATAAATTCCGAACTTTTTATTGTAAAGCCTACCCGATATTGGTGATGTTCGGAACGAGTACGGGACGGGAACGGGATTCGGGAACGGGTTACGGGAACGGGTTACGGGAACGGGTTACGGGAACGGGTTACGGGAACGGGTTACGGGAACGGGTTACGGGAACGGGTTACGGGAACGGGTTACGGGAACGGGTTACGGGAACGGGTTACGGGAACGGGTTACGGGAACGGGGAGCGGGCTACGGGCTACGGGCTACGGGCTACGGGCTACGGGCTACGGGCTACGGGCTACGGGCTACGGGCTACGGGCTACGGGCTACGGGCTACGGGCTACGGGCTACGGCCTACGAGATACGAGCTATGGGCTATGGGCTACGAGATACGGGCTACGGCTACGGGATTCAGGAACGGGATACGGGATTCACGAATGGAATACGTGAACGTTCTACGGGCTACGGGCTACGGGCCACGGGCCACGGGCCACGGGCTAAGGGCTAAGGGCTACGAGAACGGGGAACAGGCTACGGCAACGGGATACGGGATACGGTAACTTGGTTACCTTCGCATTGCGGAGCAAGCGGGCCACACTTGTCTATATTACTACTTGAGTAAAGTGCGTGTGTATGTATGTGGCCATTTTGCAGTTGTGTTCTTTGCTCAGCTGTTCAGCCTAAACTATTGCGAGCAGATGGATGGAATTTTCACACAATTCAGGTGACATTTCAACGACGTGGAGTGTCAAGAAACGGCGTTCGCAGGGCGCATAATGAGCGCGTGGCACGTGCTGCAGAAACGACTTTTTCCAATTGGTTTAACACGTGGGAAACCCGGAGCGAAATGTGTGAAAAATACGAAAATCGTGAAACACGCTGCAATCCCAGGTCTATATCTCGGAGACTATGCGTCCGATCAGCATGCAACAAATACAAGCGTGTAGAACAATTAAGGGGATGACGTATGCAATGGGGTTCGGCGAGCGGCGCGTGGCGCGTGCAAAGTTAATGATTTCACAATCGTAAATCACGCTTTTATGTTGTCCTTCACGATTGAATTTAGTCCTCCGAACCTATAGGACGTGACGCGATGAAACAAACGTATTTTGCATACGAAGGTACCGGCTTTATTATGCATGGAAACCGAAGCATTCTGTTAAATATTGAATAGTTTAAATCGGCATGGAATATAAAGAGTGACCATTTTATAATATGTATTTCATCACACCGCCATATCGTCAACACAGGAGGGTAATAAACGATAACAAATTATACAGCTGCAAAGCGCAATCAATTATGTCCAAAATCCAACAAAAATGTGTTCATATTGACAAATATTAAGGTTATAATGACAGTGTTAATATGACGCTCTCGGCCCTTACTTTATTCGGCGTAATAAAACATTACATCAAGCTATTTAGTCATCAAAGCAATTTGTGTCGGCAAAATCTTGCCATATTGAAAAGCAAGCTAAGCAAAAAAACGGACCTCCGTCGGCGGATACCAAATGACAAACGATGACAGATATATTTTTGACAATCTGACAAGCGATGTGTGTACACATTAATGGATGACAATACACTACAACCCTCGGGCCGGCGCAAACAGCGGTCCGGTGGCGACCCCGCCAAGAGAATTGACGCATATTTAAAATCCGAACTCTTTATTGTAAAGCCTACACGAGATTGGTGATGTTCGGAACGAGTAAGGAACGGGAACGGGATTCGGAAACGAGATTCGGGAACGGGTTACGGGAACGGGCTACGGGCTACGGGCTACGGGCTGCGGGCAACGGGCTACGGGCTACGGGCTACGGTCTACGGGCTACGAGCTACGAGCTACGGGCTACGGGCTACGGGCAACGGGCTACGGACTACGGACTACGGGCTACGGGCTACGGGCTACGGGCTACGGGCTACAGGCTACGGGCTACGAGCTACGGGCTACGGGCTACGGGCTACGGGCTACGGGCTACGGGCTACGGGCTACGGGCTACGGGCTACGGGCTACGGGCTACGGGCTACGGGCTACGGGCTACGGGCTACGGGCTACGGGCTACGGGCTACGGGCTACGGGCTACGGGCTACGGGCTACGGGCTACGGGCTACGGGCTACGGGCTACGGGCTACGGGCTACGGGCAACGGGCAACGGGCAACGGGCTACAGGCTACGGGGAACAGGCTACGGCAATGGTATACGGGATACGGGAACTTGGTTACCTTCGCATTGCGGAGCAAGCGAGCCACACTTGTCTATATTACTAGTTGAGTGAAGTGCGTGTGTATGTATGTAGGTATGTATGTATGTATGTATGTATGTATGTATGTATGTATGTATGTATGTATGTATGTATGTATGTATGTATGTATGTATGTATGTATGTATGTATGTATGTATGTATGTATGTATGTATGTATGTATGTATGTATGTATGTATGTATGTATGTATGTGGCCATTTTGCAATTGTGTTCTTTGCTCAGCTGTGCAGCCTAAACTATTGCGAGAAGATGGATGCAATTTTCACACGATCCAGGTGACATTTCAACGACGTGCTGTGTCAAGAAACGGGCTCGCTAGGGTGCATAATGAGCGCGTGGCGCGAGCTGCAAAAGCGACCTTTTCTCCTTTGGTTTAACACGTATTGCGAAATGTGTGAAAAATGCGAAAAATTGCGAAACACGCTGCAATCCCAGGTCTATATCTCGGAGACTATGCGTCCGATCGGCATGCGACAAACACAAGCGTGTAGAACGATTAACAGGCTGGCGTATGCAAAGGGTTTCGGTGAGCGGTGCGTAGCGCGTGCAAAGGCAATTGCTTTATGTCGTTGTCAGGCTTGTCGGACTTGTCGGACTTATTTGAACTTGTCGAACTTGTCGGGCTTATCGGACTTTTCGCATCTCAAACTCTAACCAACCCATCTCCGACACGTAACTATAGCTATTTAACGCACTTGTAATTTAACGAATTTCTTCGTAATGGGGGTTCCCTATGCATACAGGCACGTGAATTACACACAGATGGTTGGTTGTTTTCCCAGCTCGGAAATACAGACGTCGCTAAAATATTAATATTTCTCGGGGATTTTCCGGGACGGAGGATCCATGCTCACAAAGGCACGTGAATTCAACCGCGGACAGACACGAAAACCTTTCTGTGTTTGATTAACACAAAGATGGAATTATTGAACTGGGACATTTCGATACTTTATATATACATATATTGTACACCAGTTGTAATATTTGTAGCGGATGCTTTCGAACACTACTGTGCTCTTCGTCAGCCTGGTTGGGGTACACAGTTCACACACTCAAAACAATATTTGAAATTATAAATACATAAGCACAGTGGATTATTCCTCTAGATCCTCTAAAAGGCGGATTTGAAAGTCACGACATCCCTAACCCTTCCTTCCTAATATAATACATAAAACACGTACAGACCCATACACTGCATACTTTTCATTCGTAACATGTAGGTATACAATATAACGGTAATTCGTAATACGTACATTTCATTCGTATTCGCAGTGATTCGCTGAGACATTCGTAATAAGTTTATATATATATATATATATATATATATATATATATATATATATATATATATATATATATATATATATATATATATATATATATATATATATACATATATATATATATATATATATATATATTTATATATATATATATATATATATATATATATATATATATATATATATATATATATCTATATATAATAGACAGGTAATATGTAACATTCGTAACGGGTTCAAATTCGCCGTGACATAGATTGCACACTCGGTAACACTACAAACACGCCTCATACATACATACAATGCACATTTTAACCTACATCAATATTTTCCTACATACAAGACACATATCCTAATATTGTATTGTATATCTCAGATGTTTATTCTGTCGCCTACACACATATACACACGTACTCATACAAACGCACGTTTATATACATATATATATACACACATATAACTACAATCACATACACGTACATATATGCTCTAACTACCACTGCGTAGTGTCAAAGAGGTTGTGGGGCTGTTAGGGAGCAGAGTTTCCCGTTCCCCATATTTTTTTACTCTAGCACCTTATAAACGTCCGGAACCTGCCATCCTGGTAAAACATTCATGCACTTGCCCCTCGGTACTTTAGATATATAATAGCCCTCCTTTATCTTGCGTCTATGCCAATTGTTCTCATAACAAACTATCCTGACTTCATCCCAGGCAATCTCATGCCCCGTCTCCAAAACATGCTTCGAAATGCCAGAATGATCCTCGTTCCCCTTGCTTATCGCCCGTCTATGATCCATCTTCCTCGTCCCCAGCTTCCTACCAGTTTCCCCGACATAAATCATACCGCACTGACACCGATATTGATATACCACACCTGCCTTGCTTAGTTCTTCCCCAGCCTGTCTTTCGCCCTAACCAATCTATCCCTCAAACTGGCACCGGGCTTTGTACTTATTTTCGCATAAGGTTTTAAAATCCTCGTCACTTGTTCGCTTACACCTTGAACGTAAGGAATGCATACATACGGACGCTCCCTTACCTCGTTGCCGCGTTCTCGCTCTCCTCGCTGACTCTGATCACCCTGACTCGGTCTATTATTACTAGCCGCACCGCTATCCCTGGTCCCAAACTGCCTCTGCGATGCTTTGATAAACCTCCTCGGATACCCATTCTTTGTCAACGCCTGACTGACATGATGATCCTCTATCCTCCTTGCCTCCTCTGTGGTGGAGCACCTCGCTGACCGTGTGAAGAGTGTGCGTAGAACTGAGGTCTTGTGTTGGGTACTGTGGTGTGACGTGAAGTCTAGGTACTTGTCCGTATGTGTATGTTTCCTGTATACCTGTGTTTCCATGCGCCCGTCACCTTGCCTGTGCACCCTAACATCGAGAAATGGTAAAGAGCCATCCTTTTCGATCTCGTACGTGAACCGGATCGTGTCGTGCTGTGAATTTAGGTGACCGAGAAGGTCCGTAACTAAGTCTCTTTTGACTATAACAAAAGTGTCGTCTACATACCTTTTCCATCACTTGACGGGATACCGGAACGACTGCAGGGCGTTTTTCTCTAGTGACCCCATAAACATGTTGGCAACAACACTCACCGGGCTCCCCATGGCCGTTCCCCTCTTCTGCTTATAGAACCTCCCATTTACTTGGAAATATGTCATCTCTAGACACCATTTTAGTAACTGAACGATCTCCGACACCTCTAGCGCCGTTTTAGCCCTCAACTCGCTTTCTACGTTACTAAATGTTTCCTCAAGCCTCGATCTGGCCTCTTCACACGCTAACTGAACGGGAACGGATGTAAACAGTGCCTCGACATCAAATGATACCATGACTTCATCCTGCTCTATCCGCAGATCCTTCAGGTCACTGACAAAACTGTTCGTGTCTCTTACATGATACGTAGACTTCCCCACCAGGTCTGAAAGGATACCCGCTAAGTGCTTCGATATATCATAACTGACGCTGCCAATGCTCGACACGATAGGTCTGAGGGGGATCCCTTCCTTGTGTATCTTTGGCAGCCCATAGAACAGAGACGGAAGCGGATCAGACGGATAAAGAGTCAGATATGTTTTCCTGTCCAGATTTCCTTTTCTCTCGATTTCTTTCATAACTCCCCTCGTTAACCTGGTAAACTTTGCCGTGGGGTCCCTATTTAACTCTTCATACGTTTCGCGGTCGCCTATCAGATCAGCCACCTTGCCCCGGTACTGATCCTGCGTTAAGATGCACACAGTTATTTTGCCTTAAGATGCACACACAGTTATAGTTATTTTGCCTGCCTTTGTCCGCAGGCAAAATAACTATATCCTGCCTCTCCTGTAGCTCACGGAGCGCTTTCCACTCATCCTTACTGAGATTTGCGTCTGAAGGCGGCCTAGATGCCTTCAGTACTCTAGTGACATTGTAGCGTGCAGTCGGGCTTTGCAACATTGCAAAACAAAAAACATTAAAAACATCAAAATTTTCATTTTTCTACCTATTTTCCTTCGGACTCATTTTGGGCCGCCAATCTCGATGGTGGTGGAATCAGGGCTCTACGACTCCATCTGCAACAATTACAGCGTCTTGCAACACTCGGCAACAATCTGCAACATTTTACAAATTTCCATGCGGGGGCTTCTTGAACCGGTGAATCGATCGGTGGTATTGGCGATCCGCTATTTTTTGTCGCTTCCGAACTATCTCAACTTTCTTGGAATCCCTGCGAACATTTGTGAATTTTCAACATTGCAATGCACTTCATCCGACCTCGCACAGAATTAATTTGTGATGAGGCTGGCCAGTCGTTGGTCAACATATAGGTCTCTCGCTGCTCGGATAAAGGTATGTCATGATGGTCTTTGGAGTTTGGTTTGTGGTGGTCATTAGGATAGGGTCTCCCACGATAGAGCCTACCGGAGTACCTATCGACAGATGATCCGTCACGGGGTCCCTTCCCCACGTTGCCTCCCTTAATCCGCCTGTTCGAGTCTCAGTGTCACTCCGCTGTGCACACGACGACGTCTCAGAGAGGACTGTATTTGTAACGGTATTGGCGGACGTGTGCGACACTGGCGCCATCTCTACACTGGTGTCGGCGGTACTAAACATAGTACCGCCACCACCCGCACACCCCCTCACCAGTCGGTGACCGATGGCTAGCATCGAACACCGGCTGTACAATCAGGCCTCGGCATATATGTACAACGATTTCAGGCCATCAACCCCCACCCCCCACCAGCGACAGCCAGCCGGCACGTTTCGATCAGGCGATCGGGCGGTCGCCGCTGGCGCTGAGACCGGCGCGGCGGCGGCGGCGGTGACGACGGCGACGTCTGCGCGCACGGCTCGGGCGCGGGTGGCTGGTCGTCGGCAGGCGTGTCAGCGGTGCGAGGCGAGGGCTCGCTGGCGTCCGGCGCAGCGTGACCGTATCGCCGGCGCAGGAACCGCCGGTTTCGGGTAAGCACGCGGCCGCTCGGCATTCTCACATAATACCGGCGGTGTGGGCCCACCTCCGCTATTACGCCAAAACGGTCCCACCGTTTGGTGGCGTGGTCCTGGATAACGACCTGGTTGCCGACCGTCAGGCCGCGGAGATCGGTGGCGCGCCGGTCGTAGCGCTCCCGGGCCTCGTCTTGGCGGTCGGCGGCCACCGCGTCGGCATCGTCGGCGGCGCGCTGCCAGCAGGGCGCGAACGAGCGCCGGTGAGCCGGGATCATGTCCCGCACCGGCTGGCCGAGCACGATCTGTGCAGGTGATCGGCCGTCCGGGCCTGGCGTGTTCCGGTACTGCAGAGTGCCACGGACCCAGGCGTCGTGGTCCATCGTAGCGTCCCGTTCATTCCACACGCGGCGGATCAGTTTGGCCGCGTACTTCACGCCTGCCTCGGCGCGCCCGTTCGACTGCGGGTAGTGCGGCGACGAGGTTCTGTGTTGCACGCCCCACTCCTTGAGGAACACAGCGAGAGCGCGCGACGTGAACTGTGGCCCGCCGTCGGACCATAGCACCTCGGGGACACCAGCGATGCAAAAGATGCCCCGCAGCTCTCTCACGAGCAGGGCAGCGGTTGCGGTCTGACCAAGGGGGCGGACGAATTGCCACCCCGAGGATGGGTCGACCGCTAGCAAGTAGTGCCGGCCGGCGTGCTCGAAAAAATCGGCACACAGGTGCTGGAACGGCCGGTCCGGTGCCTCACGGGTCCGGTACGTCTCCTGCGGGTGGGACGGCAGCTCGCGTTGGCATGGCTGGCAGCTCTTCGTGACGTTGTCCACATCGTTACTTAGCCCCGGCCAGTACACGATCCGGCGGGCACGGCTCGTCGTTTTTTCGCGCCCCTGGTGGCTGGCGTGCAGCTCGGCGAGCACGGCCGCGGGCATCGGGCGGGAATGACGAGCCGGCAGCCGCACACGACCAGTCCGTCCTCGACGGCGAGACGGTCGTGGACCGGCCAGTAGGGCCGCATGAGCGACGGCAGGTCGGACTTCTGGGACGGGAAGCCGTCCATCACGGTCTGTAGGAGCAGTCGGGCCTCCTCGTCTCGGTCCGCTGCTCGCCGTACCTCGTCCAGCCGGAGGTCGGTGCAGAGCTCGGCTGCCTCGCTGAGAACGACGGCGGAGACGGTGGCTGCTGACCTGTCCTCGGCCAGCTCGTCCTCTGCGGTGGGCGGGTCCACCGGAGACCGGGAGAGGGCGTCCGCCGCCTGGTGCTCCGTCCCGCGCTGCCATCTGGCGGTGAAGTTCATCATGGACAGTTTCTGGCGGAGGCGCTGGAGGCGCGGGTTTTCAATTTCATCGAGGTTCTTTGAGTTTAGGATCGGCACGAGAGGGCGATGGTCGGTCAGAACGTCGAACTCTGGGAGCCCGCTGAGAAAGAGGCGGCACTTGTGGCACGCCCAGGCCACTGCCAGCAGTTCCAGCTCGATGGTGGCGTAGCGGCTCTCCGCGTCCGTCAGGAACCGAGAGCCGGCCTGGACCACACGCCAGGTGCCGTCCGGCTGTTTTTGCTGGAGGAGGAACCCGAGCCCCTTCAGGCGGCTCGCGTCGGTCGACAGCAGGGTAGGGCGTGTCTGGTCGAAGAAGGCCAGCGTGCGAACGGAGCCCAGTGCTGCCCGCGCCTTCTCGAACGCCGCCTGGTGGCCGCTGTCCCAGACGAAGCTTCGTTTCGCGCTCAGTAGGTGGCGCAGCGGTTCCAGATGTGCGGCAGTGTCCTCCGAGAAGGGAGCCACCTGGTTCGCGAGGCCGAAGAAGCTGCGCAGCTCCGTCAGCGAACTCGGCGCCGGGAACGCAGCGATGGCCTTCGTCAGTGCCGGGTCTGGTGTGTACCCGCTGTCGGCCACGATGAAGCCGGCGAACTTGACGCTCTGCCTCTGGTGCTGAGTTTTCGCCGGGTTCAGCGCCACCCCGCGGTCCCGGCACCGGGTCAGGAACTCGCGAACTCGGGCGGCGTGCTCTTCCTTCGTCTTGCTGTAGACGATGACGTCATCAACGACACGCTGGACGCCGTCCATGTCGATGAAGCACTCGTCCATCCGTCTGTTGTAGTGTTCGCTGATGGATGATATGCCGTACGGCGCGCGGAGGTACTGATATCTCCCGAAGGGCGTGATGAACGTCGTCAGGTGGCGTGACGACTCGGTCAGAGGACACTGGTGATATCCCTTGGCCGCGTCGAAGACACTGAACCACCGGGCCTCAGACGCCACGATCGATGCAACGCACTCAGCTGGCGTGCTGGACTGGTACAGCTCCCTTTTCACGGACTGGTTGAGCTTGGTGAGGTCCACGCACAGACGGATGCCTCCGTCTGTCTTCGGTGCCACAACGATGGGCGCGCACCAGTCAGTCGGCACTGTCACCGGAGCGATGATGCCGTCCCGCTCCAGTCTGTTGAGCTCCTCTCGGAGCGTCTCTCGCATAGACAGCGGGATTCGGCGAGGTGCGTGCACCGCGAATGGGGTAGCGTTCCTCTGAAGGTGGATCCGGAACTCCTCGCCCGGCATAGCCCTGACGACACCATCCAGTACATCGGCGAATTCGTGTAGCGGATTCTCAGCAGACGCAGCTTGTCCCGTAGCGGTCGGCGGCGCTGTAGTCGGATCGACCGAAGTAGGTGGCAGCACGCTCGCTGCCGGCCCGGCCCGCGGCGGCGCCGGCGGCGGCGACGGTGACGGCCGGCGGTGGCCGTGAGCGGCGGCGGCGGCCGGCGGCGGCGGCGCCGCTGTCCCACCGCGGCCGGGCTCGGCGGCTGACAGCGGCGCGGTCGATGTGGCGACGGTGGCGATCTGCTGCGGGTAGGTTGCCGGCACAAGGCGTAGGGACCGAGCGGTCCTCCAGGAGAGTAGCAGGCGGGGCACGCCTGGAATAATGTGTACCGTGTCGCGCACGGTCACATCACCCAGGTTTATGCGCACTGGCAGGCTGCCACGAGACCGGACCGTGTGCCCGTCGACGGCGCGAGGGTTGGTTGTCGGCGGCCGGAGGTTGTTGTTAAGTTCGTCGATTTTGGGCGCGAAATCCAGGCCTGCTACCGATACGTCAGCTCCGGTGTCAGGGAGAGCGTCCATCTCCGCCGTCTGTCGACCTGTGACGGTCACGCGGACGGTCGGTGCCGACCCGCCCGCGGTCGTCGCGGTCGTGGCCATGGTGATGGCGGATGCCGACGACTCGTACGGGCGTCGGGCGCTGCGGCACATCCGTGACAGGTGGCCCAGTCGTCCACAGTTATAACATGGGCGGTTGGCCGCCGGGCATCGGGCTGAACGGCTGTGCCGCTCACCGCAGTTACGGCAGGCCGCCGGAGCGTCGTCCATCTCCGGTTCGGCGACCTCTGATCCCAGCCGGCGCCGGGGAGGGGTGGGACTCCGAGACTGAAATCGGACACCGCGGCTCCCCTGGCGTCGGCGGTTCTGGGCGGGGGCGTCGCCGCGGAGACGCGGCGTGCTGCAGGCGGACACGGCGTCCGCGTCGCTGCCCGTGATGGTCGTGACGTCACGAGCGGCGGCCTCTTCTGACCGGCAGATTTGCGTGGCCTGTTGCAGCGACAGCAACGGCACCGCGCACAAGCGTTTGATGGTGGCTGGGTCACGCAGACCGACCACCATCCGATCACGGATTAGATAATCCCTGCAGTGGTCACAGAAACCGCAGTCCCTGCTTAAGTCGCGCAGACGCGTGGCGAAGTCATCAAATGACTCGCCGTTGAGCTGCGCGCACATGTTAAATGTCCTCCGCTCTATCACCTCGTTCACCTGGCCGCGTGCGTAGCGCTCGAGGTGCGCCAGGACGGCGGACAGGTCGTTGCGTTGGGCCGCTGGCGCGTCGGAATTTGCCACGACAGTCAGGGCCTCGTCCGACAGGCAGGTGCGGAGGATTGCCATCTGCAGGGCCGGAGGCTTGCTCGACAGCCCTGCCAGCATGGCGTAATCATCCCACCGCTGGCGCCACAGCCGGTAAGAGGCGCCGCGGTCGCTGGTCAGCTCCAGTCGGTGGGGTTTGGCGTCCCTCGCCATCGACGGAGAGACGGCACTGTGGACGGCACTGTGGGCCGCTGATTGCGTCACTGGTTGGTCCTCGTCGTCACTCGGCATCGGTATAGTTACTGAGGCGGGGTCGCTCCCCTCGGACCCTGCCGGCTGCGCCATGTTCGAGTCTCAGTGTCACTCCGCTGTGCACACGACGACGTCTCAGAGAGGACTGTATTTGTAACGGTAATGGCGGACGTGTGCGACACTGGCGCCATCTCTACACTGGTGTCGGCGGTACTAAACATAGTACCGCCACCACCCGCACACCGCCCAACATCTAAAATTCCCTTTAAATTATCTCTGATCTTTACATCCCCACAAATACTATTTCCTCCCTTGATTACCTTTCCAAGCTTAATCGTTCCTACAAATATAATTCCCTTTCCCTTGTTATATCGGAATATTCCGTCTTACTGCGCCACTTAATCACCTCTCAACCGTTCCCACAGCCTACTAAAATTCCGCGGTCGCACGGCTCAGAGCTACTTGGCTAAGTTGCGGCTGCATTCGCTGCCGACTTATTGCAATCACCGAAGCCAGCGCGATGGACCTATTCAGTCGCGTGGCGGCCTTTACCCCTCGCCACGTCGCCACTGATCCTAATCCTTCCGCACGTCATGGTGCCTCCGCGACAGCATTCCCCGGTCGCCCGGTACGACCTGGGGAATTCCATGATGGACATAAGACCTACCCATTTTTTATCCGAGGGTCGGGAAGACAAGTATGGCATATTGCGGGACAAACAACGTAAGATCTGTCAACCGGCATACCTCGCAAGCCCTCCTCGACGGACTTAACATTGCTCAGCTCACCCGCTCTCGGCCCTGCCTGGCCCCCTTCATCACCTCCTCTCGACCTGCACCCCCGCCTAATGAAACTCCGAGGTCGCGCGGCTCAGAGCTACTAGGTTAAGCTGCGGCTGCATTCGCTGCCGACTTATTGCAATCGCCTGGTCGAGCGCGATGGACTTATTCAGTCGCACGGAGGCAATCACCCCTCACCGCGCCGCCACTGATCCTAACATCTCCGCACGTCGCGATCTCGTTAGAGTTAGCGCTACCCGGTTGGCCGACACCACCTGGATATCCCCGCGATGGACATAAAGCCTATAATTTCATCCGAAAGTCGGGAGAACGATAGCTGCACGTTGCGATACAAAGCGTCATGGCCTGATCGTTCGGCGTACATCACAGATTCCCCTCGATGGACATAAATCTTATCTTCTCCTCTTGGGCGGCATCCCCTCACCCACTCATCACCAGCTTCCCACATCTCAACCACCGGTCTTCCTCCGGCGGCACAACCCCTCGCCCAAACCACCTCACTCTGGCGGCACCATCCTCGCCAACGCACCTCAGCGGCACTGCATCGCTAGACTCACCCGCTCGCTAGCCCCAGGCGTCTTACAGCATCAATATCCTGCTATTATTTATGACCCGATAGCCAATCCCTTTAGCCAAAACAAAATTCCTATTTTGTTCTCATTCCAGGCGCTCGAATCCATACCACCACATACCTCCTTCGTTTGACAAACCCATAAGTCCATCAGCGAAAAGATCGTTGTCAACAGAGTATGATCACGCACAGGGGCGCGGCTCATATCTGCCTCGTCCCGGCTAGGATAGTTGTTATCTTCAACATTATCACCTCTCGATCCCTCACAATTCCCTCGTAAGTTCGACTACGACAGGACTGACCTTGGCATCAATAAGCCAGTGCGCGCGCGCGTAGATGACTCAACTTCTTACGGCTAGATTTCGTGCATCCTCATTAGGCATGCTCGAATGCCGATGGTCTTTGTCTCGTCTCCGTGCAGGTAAGATATATTGATATATTCCTCAAGGATTTATCATTCGGAACCGCAATTATGACTCGCTTTACGGGGATCTTTTTCGCCAAATTCTCATTCTCTTTAGAACCCTTTCTCCCGCATGTAGAAGCGATAGCTAGCGTAGTGGGTCGTTCGGTCTGATGACGTCGTTTAGTGCTGTCTCCTGGCGTTCAATCACGGCCAGCCAATGTATGGGCTTGTGCGAGCCGCTAGGTGCGCCGCGATTGGCTGGGTTCACTGACGTCACACTCTGGCAGTTTGCCCCGGAGTATACTTCAACCTGGTAAAACCGGCTCAAGGACGCCTTTTGGTCTCTGGTGTGTTCCGCTAACGTCTCCGCTAAGTAAGCTGTTAGACGGTATTTAAGCACTGGTTATTATATTCAGGCTGCATGAATATGATAGATATTGCAGTCTATCTATTTTTCTAACATGTTCATAGCTTGATTGTCTCTTAAAATCCGTTGAGCAGGCATTTTGTAGCTGAGGTACGGGGCCCTGTTAAAGATACTTAGGCAGCGTGCAAAGAATACCTGTGTTGCTGCATGGCATCGCTCCTCATTTGCAACGCGATTATCCTTTAAATGGATGTAGATTACTATTTCTCCTAATGATTAGACCCTTGGGTTTATGGTCGCTTTGGTGTAATATACATTTGACACCTTTCTTCTTTTCTTATGTTCGTTTCAGGCCAAGACACTGTTCAATGGACAGTTGCTACTAATACCCGCCTCATACAAGATGTTACTTGACCTGAGACGGAGGGATGAGCTGTTGCTACTATCCATTACTGAGAGGCGGCACTGCTATGATTCTGCTAAGAGGTAACAATCACCCTCCGCTTAAAGATAATCCCTTCTGTTCACCCTAATTTCCATATTCTTCCCAGAGGGTTGCTCGGAGATGCTTCAAATGATCTCTGAATTCTCTTCTGCCGTCATTCTTAATATCTATATCTAATGATGTTCTACCCCAAATATGATGGGCAATCAACTGTGTCGTGATTGGGGTAAAATGACAGAGGAGGGCTGGTAATTTATTTGTTCTGCTCATTGCCGTCCTGCTTCCTGTTGCTTCTCAAGCCCTCCTATATTGTTAATATCTGAATAGATTATAACTGTCTGCATACACTAGTCATTGCACTGGATCTGAGTCACCAGTACTGCTTACAGGTTAACCTCCCAAAAGGGATCGGAGGTATTCACCCAGCTAATTTCCTTAACTCACCAGGATTGATTAGCCCGTGCTTGACTTGAATCTGATCAGCAGACTTGAATGTATACAATTTAAAGCTAAGATACCACTCTTACCACCACACATTAGGGTAAGAGGCTCTCCTGGGATCCCTCACCAAATGTACTTGAATCAAGCTAGTTTCTGGTCCACCGCCTCCAGCCTTGGAATTTGTGTCATTTTCTGGACTTTTTGGGTCCAAAGGATTTTGCCCTCTTCATATTTGCTCAGGAAATTTGCTCTCCTTTCGCCTGATCTTATGACATTGTAGTTCAAAACTAATTCAATTTTCCTCAGAAGGATTTAATATCTATCACAAATCAGGATGTTTCACTTTCCAAAACATAACTAAAACCAAAAATGACAATCTTTACTTGCCTGACAATACTCTTTTACTCTCCACTTATGGATTTTTACTAAAATTCAGCACTGCAGGCCGTTATCACTGGCTTCCTGGCATCTGTGTGTCTGTGTTTATCTGCATCTGTGCCCGTGTCCGTCCGTGCCTTTATCTGCGCCCGTGACTGCACAGAATCTGTCCGCCGCCCGACATCACGTGACGATACCGCAGCGCCCCCTAGACCGTGAATAAGCAAACTGTCCCAGTGGCAATTGTCGCACGCCTTTGGTCCGCATTAGCTCGTCACAGACGATCTACGTCCACGCTCCGGTTCGGCTATCAATAGCAAAGGGCGATGGACATTAATGTGGATTCAATGATGCATCCCTCACGTAAACCACGCCCCCTGGTCTTGCAATATCTCTATCTCTATATTCCGGAATGATAACTCATGTCCTCGTTAACTTCACAGATCGAGGCTGTGACTCTGCCTTGATGAGGCGGCTTCAACCCCAAGCCGGATGCTCCTCTGCGCGCTGTGGCAGCCGCTTGAACGTCTGCAGACCACATGCGACTCCGAGGGAGGCGGTCAGCGGAACTACCGTCTCCAGCACTGTCCGCCGCCCGTCCTCCGATTATCGAGGGTGGCGCCCCCCTCACGGTCCTTCGAGGCTTCGCCGACAGATGGCGATAGATGGCCGACGTCTCTGTTCCGACTGAGTTCAGGGATCCTCTAGTTAAACCCACTCAATCGAGTTCCAACCTGCCTCTGATTTAACAGTTGGGATTGCTAACCGTGCTGCGTGGTCCCTGACCATCATCGTGATATGAATGCTCTATCAGACTGCCTGCGAAGCGAAACGCCGGTATTGTAGGAACCTGCGTTAATTTCGATAATATGTGTTATACTGGTTCCCCTCGCATAAGGCGTTATTTATAACTGTTATCTTCGACTGCCAAAACCCTCACTAACGTGTGGCTTCCCGTCCGATTATACGGAGGTCTGTGACGTTGCTTTTACCTCAGTCTGACAGATAGTGGGGTGCTGACCGCGGAACGCCGACTCAACTCTCGATGCGCCAGCCGTTTTACATCATCATCACATCGTTATTCGAGGCTAGGGTGAGCTGAGTCCTTTAACAGATAACTCTGAATTATACCCGCGGAGCCACGAACTGGCTCCGCCCTCTTTAGTTCGAGATGCCGCCGATGGTCGCTCTCTCTCTCTCTCTCTCTCTCTCTCTCTCTCTCTCTCTCTCTCTCTCTCTCTCTCTCTCTCTCTCTCTCTCTCGCTCTCGCTCTCGCTCTCGCTCTCGCTCTCGCTCTCGCTCTCGCTCTCGCTCTCGCTCTCTCTCTCTCTCTCTCTCTCTCTCTCTCTCTCTCTCTCTCTCTCTCTCTCTCTCTCTCTCTCTCTCTCATTCTCGCTCTCGCCCGCGCTCACATTCACGCACTCACTCACACTCCCTCACACTCACTCACTCACTCACTCACTCACACTCACTCGCTCATTCACTCTCACTTACTCACTCTTATTATTCACTCGCTGTTGCAAAAATTTGAATCGACTCGTTGCTCGACTCATCCCCAAAAATGTCAGACTCAATAGTCTATACATGAATGAACTCTCGCTCTCGCTCATTCTCATTCTCGCTCGCGCTCACTCATTTACGCTCGCACTCACGCACTCACAGTCCCACTCACTCGCCCTCACTCCTACTCATTCACTCACTCACTCACCTTCCCACTCACTCACACTCACTCACACTCACTTACTCACACTCACTCGCTCACTCACACTTACTCACTCACTCACACTCATTCACTCATTATTCACTCGCTGTTGCAAACAATTTGAATCGACTCGTTGCTCGACTCATCCCCAAAAATGTCAGACTCAACAGTCTATACATGAATCAACTCTGAGTTAGTTGCAAATCTGTTCCATAGTCGCTAGGAGCGGCGCTTAATGCATGCGATTTGCGGCGCGGTCCGAGACTCTGCCGTGACCAGATTCCGGGACGGCTCGTGACGTCATCGTGTTCCCGATAGCATGGCCGCCGCTGTCCTGGGCCCGGACCCCGCTGCGGCCATGATCTGAGCCGGCCACCTGCCTCCCGACCTGCGGGCTCCGCCCAGCCTGCGTAGCTCACTCTTTTCGTTCCATTCTCCTCCATAGGCCCGGTTGTTCACACACATTACGTGTATTTACAGGTGCCGACTGTATGCCGACCGCGTAGTGCCAAGTGCCGCCCCGCCACCACACACACATCTCCCCGCCCCGCTAACGATTAAAAACCCACTTCCTGACGCTGGCCCGCTCCTCGATCCATTAAGTCGAGTCGCCCGCCAGACGTACCTTGGTGCCCTCCGCCCTTAAAGCACATACAAACACCTCTACACCGCCCCTAAGCCCCTGCAAACTCCTCCGCCTTGCCTGCTGCCGCCCGTACAAACATCTGTCGCCAGATCGACTCATTTTCGCACTCATTCCGAACGACGTTACTCCCTCCCTGCCCGTAGCGCCTGGATCGTCTGTCAGTAAACACGTCAGAGTACCCGGCCGGGCGGTGGGTACTGATGAGGTCTGGGGGGAGGGGGAAAGGGGAGCTTGGTCCCGCTATGGTACGATGAGCAGACTTGCATGGCACTCACTTGGTGTCTTTGAAGGTAGCCGAGATCACTGAAGTCACTGATGCTATTCTCTACCTGCAGCCCTCAACCGTATCACTGCCTAGGCCTGAATGGGCCGGGCCTTAATGTCCCCCCACGGCGCAGCGATACTTCAGACAGCTCGGGCCGGTCACAACTGCCTCTATCTTCAAACCGCTCCCTCTATATACCGCCTCACTTCCGTCTCTGCCGGCCGCGTCATTTCCGTCTGCCCGCCCTCTGCGCTGGTGGGCTTCCGTCTGCTAAATGGTCCCTTCCGGCTCGTTGATCTGACTCTTGTTAGTGTTTCCTATTGCTCCTTCCGGGACTGGTTAGCGACATCCGACGTTAAACGGCTCCCCCTGTTTCTTGACGGATCAGCTACCTCCGACTCTTGTTGGTGTTTCCTATCGCTCCTTCCGGGGCTGGTTAGCGATATCCGACGTTAAACGGCTCCCCCTGTTTCTTGACGGATCAGCTACCTCCGACTCTTGTTGGCGGCCCCGACTATTGACCGGGTTCACCCTATACCAAATACTCCGCCCAGTCCGCTTCCTGTGTTGTTTTCCTGTTCTGGTTAACCGATTAATCAGCTCCCACCGGCCTCTCTCTAGCGCGTCCTGGTGTCGTTTCCTGTTCTGGTTAACCCGGTTGCGTGGTTAAGCATCTTCATCCGTCGTTGTTTCACACCCGGCCCAGTCGGCCGGGAGTCCCGAGTTTGCACAGGGGGTGCGGCGCTCCTTCTCGGGTTTTCACACTTGGCGATTTGGAGCGCTGCCCTCCCCCTGTCTGGATGGTGTGAAGACCGACCAGGATGTTCATCCTGCCTGGTCCCCTCCCGACGTGTCGGTCGGCTGAGTCAGGTATCGTGGTGCTTGACGACTAATGCTCTCTCGGTTCTCCGTATACCAGCTGACGTTTCTTTGTCAGCGGCCGGGTCCGCCCTGTGGTGAACTAGATGCTGAAAACGTCGGCTATACGGGTATGCAATGTTACCAACGTTACAACATCGAATCTTAACCTATTCGCTACACCTGCTGGAACATCATTAGACCTACATACTTTTTCAACGGCTGTTATAAACTCTGCAGTGGGAATACTATTAGGAGTCGGAACAAAGTTCAATCCTTTTCGCAATACACTAGTCTCATGCTCAGTGAGCTCTATCCCAGCGACATTTACGATCCACTTATCTGTTATGCTGCTCCTGTCGTCCGCTGCGTTCGCCTCGTTCGCATCTTCATCGCCGCCGTTCCCCGCGTGATCGTTGCTGTCGCCATCGACGCTGCTCCGCACCGTGTTCCTCGCACGACCCTCATCTTCCACACGATCGTTTCTTCCAGACATTGTTTCTGTCTCATGTTGGTGCGTAGGTGACGTGTTGCTCGGTACTACGTCGGTTGCGTGCTCTCCACTCACTTCGGACTGCTCATTCACTCCAGACAGTTTTTTTAATTTTGCTATTTGACGCAGCTTGACTTCCCGAAACGCTTTCTTCTCCTTTGATTTGATAAGACCTTCCACCTTGTCGTAGGCTTCACTACTGATCAGGGTTCTCAGTTCTTCCTTCAGTCGTTCAACCATAGATGGATGGATATTTTATTGATAGATGGAGATTTATGGACTTTGACTTGTTGGACTTGTCCGTTTATCGGGATTACATCCCGAAAAACGGACTTGCAAATCGATTTGGACTTGTCGGACTTGTCGGACTTGGACTTGTCGGACTTGTCGGACTTGTTTGAACTTGTCGAACTTCTCGGACTTATCGGACTTGTCGCATCTCAAACTCTAACCAACCCATCTCCGACACGTAACTATAGCTATTTAACGCCCCTTTAATTTAACGAATTGCTCCGTAATGGGGGTTCCCTATGCATAAAGGCCCGTGAATTACACACAGATTGTTGGCTGTTTTCCCAGCTCGGAAATACAGACGCCGCTCAAATATTAACATTTCTCGGGGATTCTCGGGTACGGAGGTTTCATGCTCACAAAGGCACGTGAATTCAACCGCGGACAGACACGAAAACCTTGCTGTGTTTCGAGTGCAAAACGGACACTACTCAAATAGATATATAGGAGACTAGCGCCTTGTGCTCGCTTCGCATCGCAATCCCATATATTCGCAATCCCGATAGATTACATCCCGATAGACGGATGGATATTTGATTGATAAATGGATAACTTTTGGACTTTTTTGACTTGTTGGTTGGACTTGTGGGACTTGTTGAACTTGTCTGACTTGTCGGACTTGTCGGACTTGTCGGACTTGCATCTCGAACTCCAACCAGCCCATCTCCGGACCCCGACACATAGCTATAGCTATTTAACGCACTTATAATTTAACGAATTTCTCCGGAATGGGTGTTTCCTATGCATAAGGGAGTTAATTACACACAGATTGTTGGCTGTGTTGACCCAGCTCGAAACTACAGCCGCCGTTCAAATATGAATAATTATCGGGGATTCTCCTGGACGGAGGTTCCAAGCTCAGAAAGGCACGTGAATTCAACCGCGGAAGACACGAAAACCTTGCTGTGTTTCGAGTGCAAAACGGACACTACTCAAATAGATATATAGGAGGGACTTGTGCTAACCTGTCCGCTCCGCTGAACGATTACATGTCAAGTGGTGGTGCAAGCCAGTCCTAGGCTAAGGCCATTAGGGATTGATAACCCGTTCTACCCGTCGTATCTATAATACGTCTTTGTACCGTCATACACCATGGGTGGAACCTTTTCAAGAACGTTGGTGGGGCAAAATGTCATTTTGCTTGGTTGTTTGGTTTGGTTGAGGGGAAGATGCCCAGTTTAATGCCGGATGACCTCTAAATCTGACAAGAGTTGGTGGGGCAGTGGCCCCACCATTTGAATAGGAAACTTCACCCGTGTCATACACCCGAGGTATCCGTCAAAAACCTACAGTGCCAGACATACACCCGTGGTACCCGTTGTGCCCTTGTGGAACACGTGATAAACCCGTCCTAGCCAGTACTCACCCATTCTATCTGTGGTACACCCATGGCACCCGTTATAAACCCATTAACCCTGTTTCCTGCGGAGGGCCAGATTCTGCCCCTCCCGGTGTTTGTTCACTTGCCGCTTCTAAACCGTTAGGCCTAGTGTCCTGAAACTTTGTGACTTTTCCCAAAATTGAATAGCGCATGTTGTGTCAAAATTGCAATGCAATATGCATCATAGATACTGGGAAATTACATATTGTTGGGGCAGAGGCGCACTCAGGATAAAAAAATGGGAGGAGATACCCACCCTCAAATTAAATCCAACTTCAAATTAGTAAGATGATAAAAGCGTTACGCGCATGGTGTCACCATGTTTTTTTCCTGGATGCGCCTATGCGCAATATATTACATTTAACAAATAACAGCATATAATGCCCACATGTGACATTCATGTCGTCCCAAACAATCACGAACAGCACATTTCTTTTTCTCTCAGAAAGTCCCCCCCCCCCCATTTTACATTCCCTGAAAACGCCTATGTTTTTTTTTTGTCTTTTGATATGTTAAAGACCAGTACATTTCAAGCTCAAAAACGTTTGGGGCATGACAATCGGTCGAGCCACATGGCCCCAACGACCTTTAAAAAAACATCCACAATTTTCGTATTTTTTGCCCCCTGGCCCCCATTTTTCAACAAAACAAAAATGTCGGGATCCAAAAAGAGAGATCTTGTCATGACGAATCCAATGGGGGTTTCCCCATCGAAATCAACCGAGCGGTTATCGAGATCTCTGGGGGGGGGGGGGGGTGGGGTGGGGGGCAGAATCTGCCCCCCGCAGGTTAACGTAATTCTGGCCGCCCGCAGGGAATAGGGTTAAACCCGTGAAAACTCCACCGCGGCTTAGCACATATGTATTTTTTTTTAATCTCTGGAACAGGAGATCCTTATAAAATAAAGGGATCACTGTTGGCACCAACGTGACAGTCGCCCACTCATACACCCTTCCACTCGTCATCCATGACATTAAACTAATTACCTGGCATCTCCTGGATGGAGGTACCCACACCAAAAGAAGAGCACGTGCACCCCTCCCCACCCATCCATCCCCTACAATGCATCCATGCTTAGTTATGTTGATCACTATATCTAATTATGTCCCAATTATCTGGAGTCTCCTGGATGCAGAATGCAGATACACACATCAATCAGATACACACACACGTGTCCGTGAGCACCTCCCCCCCCCCCCCCCCCTCCCCACCCATGCATAGTTATTTCGCTCCATGCAAAGAGGCTTACCAGTTCACCCGTTAACCCGTTAGGCCATTTATATATATATATATATATATATATATATATATATATATATATATATATATATATATATATATATATATATATTTCGAAAGGCAGCTCGTAAGCGTAGTAAAGGGAATAGTAGTAAGGGTCACCTTGAAAGTTGTCTTGAAATGCAACCATACGCTGCATCTTGAGCTCAAAACTACGAATATGACTTTGGTTTGGACAACTGATGAATATATGGGGAGAAAGAAGTAAGTTTCTCTTTGCATTTCACGATAAATCGTACCATAGCAGCTGGCGTTCAGGCTCCGCTACGCTCCGCCTGACGCCAAGTACAGTCTCTGACAAGGGGCCGCCGCGCCGCAAGGCGGCTGAGCGGATATTGACGAGGCGATGTGATCGGAGACTACGTGCCAGATAGTGTACCGGCCTCCGGCGGCGAGCGTTCATTTCCTGATGTGTCCCGGAACAGAGAACATGAAACCGGGCCCACTAGTCCTGTGTCGAAATTACTTAACGTAGGAAGGTATTTCTTTCACTACAACTCATTTTTAGATCTGCTCTACAAATCTGCTATCTCAGTCCAAAACCCCATGTTAAAGGTGAACTATTCCCTTTAATGCCGATCCCCTGAAAGAAGCGCCCTGTTGAAATGTGCATAGTGCATATTAACTGGAATAACTGAGACCTTTAAATTCGTTGCGGATAGACAGACAGACAGACGGGCATACAAACAGACGCTTATTAAATAGTAATATAGATGAAAAGGGTTAACCCAAACCATACGAATGATACTGCTTACTAAAAAACGTTACCTTACACATAATAATAGGTCTCCTGGTTCATCTAACAGAAATTCATTAATGCAGAACTCACCTCGTTTCGTCGTTCGCTTTATAATTCCGATAATTCCCTCGGCAATCGCACGAAACACTTTAAAAGATCGCAAAACAACGGCTCCGGTTCTTGCTAGTAAATGCTTCACGGGTCGGTTTGTTTGTTATTGAACCGAAACGTCACAGAGCCTCCAAAAATGCCGCATTTGATGAAAACAACAATGGTAGGGATGGACGACGTTGTCTGTGACCTTCATGAAGCACGCAAGTACTTGCTTTTAATTTTTATCTCTCCAAACTTACAACTTTGAATTAGAGAATAATTGTAATTAATTCTTAAATTGAAATAACATCATTTTTATACCATAACGGAAGCCTAAGAAATTGTTGCTAAAAAGTCAAAAGGTCATTATTATACGGGTAAAATATGTCCGAGGTAACGGAAACGGTTTGGCCGATAGAACACCTGGAACAAAATCCGGATTTTCTTTTCCGGTGCTTGTGGTGTTGTGGAGCTGCAAACCCGTGATGCAGCGGCAGGCGATGTATTCTCGTGGAGATGTACGGCAACAGACGGACACGTTAGCTCCGGCGCAGCCGAGCGCACACTGAGGCCAGCGGGCAGGCTTCTGCCCGCGGGGCACGATACAGCTGGCGACGGTCAGCTGGCTAGCGGCATAGCGTAAGCATAACATATCACACCTCCCCCTCAGTCGATCACCGCATGTCGCAACAAAACAATGCTTCTACACATATCGCTACACATAAACGTAACTCTACACATAAGATCGTTTGCGGGGATCGACTTGGAGAGTCGGGGGCGGGTGCCGGATGCGGCTGCTGCGCCGAGGAAGGGTCTCGTCGTCGGCGAACGCACAGTGCGCTTCCGTGTTGATGGCTGATCCCGCGATGGCGAGACGGCGGCTGACGTCATACCAGCTGAGTGCGATGGATCTGGATCCGGCGACGATGCAGCTGCGAACCGGCCAGGCTGGTCAGTGGGAGGTGTCAGCGGGCGGTATGAGCGCAGAAACCTCCTGTTCCTCCACAGGACTCGTCCACTCGGCATCTTGACCAGGTAGGTCCGTCGGCGGCCGATGGCGACGATGGTGCCGACGCTGTCCCACAGACCGGTGGTGTGACTCTGCACACTGACGTGTTGGCCTATCTTCAGAGAGGACAGCGGGTGGGCGGTAGCGTTGTAGCGAGCTGTTGCCTTCCGGGCCTGCTGCTGGGCCCGTTGGTCACACTCGTCGGCGCGCTCTTGCCAGGTCATGGCGAAGTGCTTGTGGTGGACGGGCACCGTTGTGCGGAGGGGGTGGCCGTACAGGATCTCGGCAGGCGAGCGTCCATCCGCACGCGGGGTATTGCGGAGCTCGAGAAGGCCCTTAGCATAGGCATCCGAGTCCAGGTCGCCGTTGACTGTGCTCTTCTGAATCAGGCGCTTGGTGGCTTTGACTGACGCTTCTGCATGGCCATTCGCTTGAGGGTAGTGCGGTGACGAGATGTGCTGGGTCACTCCCCAACGTCGCAGAAACTCCTTGGTATGCCGAGCAGTGAATTGCGGACCACCGTCGCTCTTCAAGACTTGAGGAACGCCTATATGGGTGAAGATCTCGCGGATGTTACCGACGAGGGTCCTGGCGGTGGCCTCACGTCCAGAGTCTGCGATGACAGGCCATCCAGAGAGGCGATCGGCCACCACCAGAAACGTCTTTCCTGCATGGTGGAAGAAGTCTGCAGACACGGTTTCGAAGGCTCTGGTGGGTGTTGGGTCGGTCATCAGTGGCTCCTTCGGAAGACTGGGCAGATATCGACGGCAGGCATCGCATGAGGAGACCAGGTTGTTGATATCTTGGTTGATGTTCGGCCAGAAGACGGCTTGTCTGGCACGCCGCTTCGTGCGTTCCATCCCCTGATGGCTGGCGTGAAGTTGGTCCAGCGTGTCACGTCGGACTGCTCGTGGAATGACCAGACGTGATCCGCAGAGAACGAGGCCGCTGTCAACGGTGAGTGCATTTCGGACGTTCCAGTATGCACGAAGCGCTGGAGGGAGATCAGTGCGTTGTACCGGAAATCCTTCCAGGACGACGTCGGTCAGCGCCAGGTAGTCTGGGTCGGCATGAGCGGCTTCACGAACACGGTCTAGAGTGGCGTCGGGGGCTGCGTTTTCCGTGACGCCAGCTGAGAGCTCGTGGATGCTGGCCCTGGCGATGCTGTACACCCAGCGGCGTTCGTCGTCTTCTGCTTCCTCTTCGTCAGCGGACGGAGTAGCGATGGGTGCCCTGGAGAGGGCGTCGGGGATGCAGTGTGTCTTGCCTGCTTTCCATACAGCAGTGAAGCTGTATGGGAGAAGCTTCTCTTTCAAGCGCTGGAGACGAGGGCTCTCAACCTCCACCAGCGACTTCTGGTTGAGTATGGAGATGAGCGGTCTGTGGTCAGTGACAACGTCGAAGCTCGGCTGGCCAGCGAGGAACAGCCTGCACTTCTGCACTGCCCATGTCACTGCCAACAGCTCGAGCTCTATGGCGGCGTAGCGCGACTCAACGTCCGTGACGAAGCGTGATCCACACTGAATGAGCTTCCACTGCCCTTGCTGGTGCTGAAGAAGACAGTACCCGAGGCCATGGAGACGGGTGGCGTCTGTGTGCAAAGCAGTGGGGCAGCTGGGGTCGAAGTAGGCGAGGACTGGCGTCTGAGTGAGAGTCCGCTTCACAGCTTCGAAGGCCTGTTGATGCACTTCTGTCCACTGCCAGTGGTTGCGCGGCTTCAGGAGATCTCGAAGTGGATGGGCGGCACAGGCAGTCTCGTCTGAGAATGAGCCCAGCTGGTTTGCGAGACCCATGAAGGCTCTGAGGTCGGTGAGGTTCTGAGGTACTGGGAAGTCAGCGATCGCACGGACCTTGCGGTTATCTGCGGTGTAGCCGTCTGCAGACAGGCTGTACCCACAGAAGTCGACCGTTGGCGAGGCGAACTTCAGCTTCGACGGGTTGATCGTGATGCCGTTTGCGTCGCAGCGTTCGAGAATCTTGACGACATGTGCGAGATGCTCGGAGTAGGACGAGTCATGTGCCAGGATGTCGTCCACGACGTGTGACGTGCGTGGGATTCCAGCGAGCACGGCGTCGACGCGTCTGTTGTACTCGTCGTTAGACGACGACAGACCCATGGGGGCTCGTACGTGCATGAATCTACCCCAGGGCGTGATGAACGTCGTGTAGGCCTGGTGCTCTTCAGCGATGGGGATCTGGAAGTAGCCGTTTTTGGCGTCCAGTTTCGTGAAGTAGCGACTCCCTGGTTGGATGCCTGTCACGACGTCTTCTGGTGATCTATTCGGGTGCGGACCGCGACGGACGTGAGCGTTGAGCTGGGTGAGATCCACACAGACGCGGATGTCTGTGGTAGCTCCGTCGGGGCCTTCAGCTGGCTTCTTGGGTACGAAGACTGTGGGATGGCACCATGGAGTCGGTTCCGTTACTTCAACGATGATGCCTGCTTCGATGAGTTTGTCCAGCTGACGCTTCGCTGCGTCGCGGTAGGCGAACGGAATCGTGCGGGCAGCTGTGATGGCGGATGGTCTAGCGTCCTCTTCGAGCTCGATTCGCATTGGTCCCCCAGTCATCTCTCGCAGAGGTCCAGTCGTGTCGAAGACGCGAGGGAAGGCGCTCTGAAGCATGGCGAGATGTTCAGCCCGCTGCGAGGGGGTAGGATCGCCATCTTTGTCGTCCCAGGTCGGGTAGACACTGCGATCTGGCTGGCTGCTCTGGTGGGTTCCGCTTGGATGTGACGTCGCTGGCGTGGCAGGATCGTCGGTCGTCGCTCTGATGGTGACTGAGTCATGGGCAGCATCATCTTCGTCATTTGCAGGCGACTGTAGGCTGTCACTCGTAGGGCTGGCTCCGGTGATCTGACGTGGGAAGCTGCTGTGGAGCAGACCCAGAGCGATGCTGTCGTGCCATGAGATCAGGGCTCCGTTCATGGCAGGTATGACGCAGACGATGACGGTAGCGGCGACGTCACCGAGCTTCATTCGGCACTTCAGCGACCCGCTGCACCGAAGTTCGCGGCCGTCGGCACCCGTTATCCTCTCTGGAGGATGCGCGAGGGCGGACAGATCGACGCCGATGAGCTTGGCTTGGTGTGCCCCCATTGCAGATATTTCGGCTCCAGTGTCGGGCGTCCACAGCATCGAGCAGCTGCGACCGCGGTGTTCTACTTGGATGCGGACTTGCGGCGTCCGGCGGGAGTTGAGTCCGCGAACGCGGAGGCTGATCAGACGCGCTGTGCGGTCTGGTGACGGACGATCAGACTGCTGTGTGCGCCGCATTGGTGATGCGCTGCTGGTACGCTGCTGGTTACGCTGCTGGTACCGGTTGTCCCGCTGTGGCTGACTGCTTCGCCTGCAGACGGAGGCGAAGTGGTGAAGAATCCCGCACTGGGTACAGCGATGGCCACGGGCAGGACACTGGTTGCGCTGACCGTCTGGGTGTGGGGGTCCTCCGCAGTAGCCGCACGTCCTGTCTTGGTCGTTGCGCGTGCTGGTCGGGCTGTTGCGTCTCATTCGGCCGCGGCGGTATGCAGACATTGCGTTGATTTGACCTGACGCGATGGCTGATGCGTTGGCATGAGCGTTCTCTCTAGCTCGGCACAGGTCGACGGTGCGTTGCAGCGTCAGGTCCTTTTCAGACAGCAGTGCTTTCACGGTATCTTCGTCGTGTAGACCCGTCACGAGCCTGTCGCGTAGGCGTTCATCAGAACAGTGGGTGCAGAAATCGCAGAACTGCGATATTTCCTTGATGGCTATGAGGTATTCATCGAACGGTTCATCTTGTTCTTGGTTTCTTGTGTAGAACTCGCGGCGATCCAAGATCACATTTCTCTGGCTGCGCAGATGTTTCTCCATGGCCGTCGTTACTTCCTCCATAGCGGCTGTGTCCGGTACTCCGAGGCCATATTTGACGATGCGGTGCCACTCGTCGTCAAGCAGGGCGGACAGCGCCGCTCGCTGCTCTGCCGCGGTGAGATCTCGCAGTCCGGTGAGCATTCTGTAGTCCTGGAGTCGTTCTCTCCACACGGTGAATTCCCGAAGACTTGCTCCGCTTGTCAGGCGAGGGGCTGAGATGGCAGACGCAGCGAGCCTGGGTCGTGTTCCGGACGATTCTGTTGGTGTGGCCGTTGTGGACTGTGTCGATGCGATGGCAACAAGGCGATCTTCTCGCTGACTGGATACATCTGCCTGGTGTCTGATCAGCTGAGTCAGAGCTTCTTCGCGTTGATTGGCTGCTTGAACTTGACTCTTGATCAGCTCAGTGAGTCCCAGCAGTGCTGCAGTGACGTCCTTAGACTCCATCGCGGAAAAATTTCACGCCGCCCGTGGGGCTCGAACCCACAACCTCTGGATGATCCTTACGCCGAGCGCCCGTAACCACTCGGCCACAGCGGCCTGGGAGCTAGGCTGCCCCGCTCTGTGCTGTATCGGCTCCGGTGGCGTGACGTCACGAGGTTACTGGCTGACGTCACGCAGTTCAAGGTCACGCAGCCAGCGCAGTGGCGTAGCGCGACCGCGCCATGTGGTGTTGTGGAGCTGCAAACCCGTGATGCAGCGGCAGGCGATGTATTCTCGTGGAGATGTACGGCAACAGACGGACACGTTAGCTCCGGCGCAGCCGAGCGCACACTGAGGCCAGCGGGCAGGCTTCTGCCCGCGGGGCACGATACAGCTGGCGACGGTCAGCTGGCTAGCGGCATAGCGTAAGCATAACATATCACAGTGCTCTAGCGGCCAAACCGTTTCCGTTACATCGGAAACATTTTACCCGTGTGATCGTCTCATAAGGTATATTTGGTGTGAGCTTGAAAGAAATTGAAAGGTACGGGAATCCGTATATGAATACGTGTAGGATATAATATCATGGACGTAGGCACAGGCCGGTTCCAACTTCCAAGAAGAGACGTATCATACGCAATTAGCGCTGGAAATCATTTGACTTGGAGCCTTGTTACAGTGTCGTGCTTGATAGCCTGACTGTCTCGTCGTTAGTGCGATCAACTTCCGGTACACTTTTGTTTGTATTTTGTTCCTATGGTGTTAAACCTTTGTTTACATTCGTTCCTATGGTTACCGTTCGGCAAAACATATAAGAGTACACGTCCGACCACGGCTGTCTGATTCTCACAATCCAAAGCGTTGTCGGGTCACATACCTCTCTTCAGCATGTACGCCTGGGTGAAAACGACTGTGGGGCTCCTGCTAGCGGTCAACTATGCCGTGCCGCTGTTCACGGTGGTGAGTAACCGGCACCTGTGGGACGAGACGATGGCCGGCAACATGTTCTGCACGTGCATGCTGTTCGGCTTGACAGTGACGCTGATCGGAGTATACGACCTGGTCCAGCTCAAAACTGACCACTTGTGTCGAATGCTGCAGTACAGCAGCTTCGGACTCGCCGTCGCCTTGAAAATGTCTCAGACCTGCATGGCAGTGGATCAGTACGTGGCGGTGATCCACCCACTGCGTCACTACGACATCATCACGCGTGCCCGCCCCTGGCTCTTCGCGGCCACCTGGCTCCCGTGGGCTGCAAACGTCCTCTTCGGTCTCTTTGCCATCGTCTTCGACATGGAGACGTTCGCCGACAGGGCGCTCGGCCGCGGCAACGCCTCGCTCGTGTTCCCCGGGTGCCGCTGGGAGAGCTCCCTCGCCAACACCTACACCATCATCATGGAGACGGGGCTGATATTGCTGGCGCTGACCACCGCCGGCCTGTTCGTCTACACAGGTATGGTCGGCCACGTGATCAGGAGGCGTCTCGTCCGGGAGCAGCGGAGGCAGGAGCCCAACTGGGTCACCGGCTTCAACGACCAGAAGTT
>JAXIVJ010001408.1:82500-127500 GCA_036785665.1 Chirona hameri
GACGCGAACGCAAAGACAAGGAGATCGGCACCCGGAAGCTGCTCCAGCAGTGCACAATTTGCTGGACCGAAGAGGTAATAGTGGAAACAGGCCAGGATCATCTTCCCAAGCCATCTCATCTCACGGTCTGGTACCAATATTAAAGGGCTTCAGGGGCCCGGGAACAGGGGGCAGCGGGGACGCTTGCCCCCCCCCCCCCCCCACCATCTAGACCGGGGGGGGGGGGAGGGGGCGGCCCCCCAACTTTGGCGAGCAGAAGTTTCCCTAAAAATGAGCTTTCAATTTTCTTCACAAAAAGTTATATAAAATATGAAAGCCTCCATATGTCACTTTCATTTTTTACTTTTATTTTATAGCATGTCATAAGTATTATTATTATATAGCTTTGCCTTTATAGTAGCATCGTATACCTTTCTTTTCCTTCCTTTTCCTTTTTCCATTAAATGTTCTATGAGATATAATGGAAAACTTTAGTAGCAGTACATTTGGGGGCAGTTGTCTGCTTGGCGCGTCGTCGTTAAAATGACTCACTGATTCAGTGGCGGATCTACGGTTGGGCAAAATGGGCAATTGCCCCCCCCCCCCCAACCGCCTGAAATCGGCGCAAAATTGACACATTTCCTGATGTAGAAGAAAATCTAAGGAACTTTTACCAAGGAAGGTTTGCTTTAAATCAGCTATCAATGCATAAGCAAGCGAAATCCGATGAGTTTTCAGAATTATGTGAGACTTTTTTGGAATTTTGCCCCCGCCCCCAAACTCCCGTTCTGGATCCGCTACTGCACGGACGGCGATAAACATCTGCTGCATTTTTTTAATAAGTTTATCACACATCAACGTTACGGATGTGATCAAACTGGCGTGCGGCCCTCTACCTGTCCTCGCTGTCTGCCGACGGGGCGGCAATTGCAAGCAATATTTATAATGTCGTAGGTAAATGTCGTAGGTTACCGTGATGCGGCGATGAAGCGGTCGGTGCAGCCCACACTGGTGGGATTCTTCAAGAAAGAAAAAACGTCAGGGGTCAGGTATGAGTATTTTATCAGACGACAGGCGGGTTTACAAAGGAAACGGGGGGTGGCATGACCACCACTTTTTCATATCCTTTATTTTTATGTTAACCCGCGTCGTGCCGCGTCGTGCCGCGTCGTGCCATTTAGACGCCCCCCCCCCCCTAAGGGCGTTTACCCCCACCCCCTAAAGTTTTCGAGGATAGCGAAAAAACGGCGCACAGCGCCACCGTTTCAGCCGCTGTTTTTGGCACACCTGTTCGGGCATCAATTATCCACATTGTGTGCAATTCTTGACCACGGGTCATCTCAGGTCAGGTCACGTGACCACACCTCCAAATAAGTTTGCGATCGTACCACAGCCACAGTTTTTGGCCGATTGGTTTCATCCTTACAGGATTTCATAAGGTCATAGGTACCTACAATTCGAATATCTAAGATTTTGAATATCGGTGACCTAAGTTCGCCGGTCGGATAAATTTCGTGACCTCCCATTATAAGTCAATGGGGAAATATTACAATTTTCCTATTCCGAGGATACGCATATCAGTCCAATTAATTCTGGATCATGTTATCATATGTTATTATTGATGATCCAGGTTCAATTTTTGTTCAGTGACCCCTACAGGGTCAGCCGAGGTCAGCTGAGGTCACCAACACTTTTTGTGTCAATAACTCTCGATAGAATGAATACAATGAAGTGAAACCGGCATAAATGTGTTTGTCTCGTCGAGACACGTTTCCCAATATGCAACATGACCTACTTGGGTCGCCACTTGACCTTGACCTGAGGTCAAAGTTCTAAGTTGACCTAAACTGGTCCAAATGAAAGTGATTCCAAACGCTTTGACGAGACGAACATGATGTCATCAAAATTATTGCCGTGTCTTTATTAGGTAAACCGTTATTTGCGAACGTTTTGCCAAAAAATAGCCCTTTTGACATTTGATGACCTTTGGATCTCAAACTATTATCCTGATATAAAAGTCGATGACTTGTTATGATTGAATATTTCAAGAGTTTTCGATTGTTTATTTTCGTTTGTTCCTAGCTAGCTAAGTTCCCGAGATATTTGGGGGTTCCTGGAGCGATGCCCTAAAACTGGTAAATCTGACCTTTGATGACCTCTGGTGACCTCAATATTGACCTGAACCAAAAAATGTAGAAATAGTTTCAAAGATATTTTTGATGAGCTTTCGAACCGTGTTTTCGGTTTTCCAATGAGGAAAATTTGACAACGAAAAGGTGCACCAAGATTAGGAGTGAGATGCCAAAACCAAATATTTGGTTTCGCCCCCCCCCCAACTTTAAAATCGTTCCCGGGCTCCTGATCACGGATGCTTCACGGATTGCTTCACGGATCAGAGCGCTGCTCGAACGCACGCTAGTAGCGCTTTCGTTCTCCATGGCAACCAGGCGTGAGCCAATGAAAAGCCAGAACGTATCCCCTGTCTGGCTTTTGATTGGCTGACGCCTGGTTGCCATGGAGAGCGAAAGCGCTACTAGCGTGTGTCCGAGCAGCGCTCAGTTTGATCGGAAACGTCACAGAGCCTCCAAAAATGCCGCACTCGATGTAAACAATGGTAGGGAAGGACGAATTTGTCAATGACCTTCATGAAATACACAAGGTACTTGTTTTGTATTTTTTCCAAACTTACAACTTTGAATTTGGGAATAATTGTATTTAATTCTTAAATTTAAATAAAATAACTTTAAAACCATAACGGTAGCCTAAGAAATTTTTGCTAACAAAATCAAAAGGTCATTATTTCCCTTTAAAGGGATTATACGGGTTCCCGTCCTGCAAGGAAATGCACTCTTTTGCAGTTATATGAGCTTTAAACACGTTTAAGACATATACCAGGGACCTAAATGCTCAATTAGTCCATTATTTCAGCAATTATCAGCGTTATAACTTTGACGTTTTTCGAGACTTGTATCAGATAACGAGTACTTGATCGGCATTACTGTCCACCACTTCTTCATCTTAGAATCTGCATCAAATTCGATGGTGCGGTAATGTGACGTGTGTAAAGTTAGCAGCAGTTCGATATTCGGATATTCAGCAGATATTCGGAAATCGACGACCCCTTCGATTTCGCTCAAATTTTGCACACAGGTAGCCAATGACCTCCTAAACATCACCCTAAAAGGGTTTTGCGATGCATCCCATAGTAAGGCCTCTAGAGGCCAAATAGGGTTCGGCCGGGTAGCTGCAGGGAGGCCGAAGTGTGGCAGCAAGGTTCTGGACCCTGCCACACAAGCAGGAAGACCCAGACTTGATTTTTGGAGAATTTCGTCGACCATGCTGTACCAGACATTTTACCTCCCAACTGGCCTGGCTGCAGCCTGCAACCTCTTCGACTTTTTGTGTCGGTCGCGGATAAATGGTAGTCTAACAGAGCTAGAGATGCAACTCAAATGACGAGCTGAGGGCAGGAATCACCAGGGCCTTTTAGTGGCCCAAGTCGGGAACAGTATCGAAGGCCTGTGGCCGGTTTCGAGACCGCTTCGAGACTGTCATCGATGCCAAAGGCGGGTGACTCGAGTGAGATCAACAGAGCATCTCTTGAAGATAACTGACCCAACTTTGGCGAATTTAATATATATATATATATATATATATATATATATATATATATATATATATATATATATATATATATATATATATATATATATATATATATTACCACCATATTTGATATTACAACATCCTTCAAACCTTTCATTAGTGATGCCCCTTCACCTGTTGATGCCCCCATTTCGTGATGCCCCTGTGGGAATATGCGGTATGCTCGAAAATCTGGGCTACGCCCCTGCCGGTATTACTGCTGCACGATAACCACGCGTATCACCTCAGTGTGGAGGTCCTCGACCTGGCGAAGGACAGCGGAGTAGTTATGCTCATTTTTCCTTCTCACTGTTCCCACCGCCTACAGACTTCCTCTGGACAGAAGCGTGTTCAGGCCGTTTACGAGGAGCCGTTCCACTCACATGGATGCGTGGATGAGAAGCAACCCAGGAAACACGACCAGCATCTACGATACCCCACATATCGCTTCGGAGGCTTGGGTTTCGTCTTCGGCGTTCACCACCAGGAACATCTGCAGAGTGGCTTCCGGACAACAGGCACTAGTCCATGCAATCTGGATATATTCACCGACGACGACTTCGCACCGAGCAGCGTTACAGACAGACCAAAAAATGGACCCCAGCCAATCAAGCATCCGAGGGCGTGGCCGCAGAGGACATAGCACTTCCTGCAAAGGCTGGTCTATCAGGTGTCGGACAGGATGATCCATCGGTGATCGAACAGCCTGATCCATCGGGAATCGAACAGCCTGATCCATCGGTGATCGAACAGCCTGATCCATCAGGGGTCGAACAGCCTAATCCATCAGGGATTGAACAGCCTGGTCCATCAGGGATCGAACAGCCTAATCCATCAGGGATGGTACATCCTGGTCCATCAGGGATCGAACAGCCTGATCCATCAGGGATTGAACAGCCTAATCCATCAGGGATTGATCAGCCTGGTCAGGGATCGAACAGCCCGCGGTCCATCGGGGATCGCTTCGAAACCGCTCAGCCCTGAAGTGATTCGGCTTCTGCCCAAGGCAGGTCCAAGGAAACACATCAGTACGGGACGGAGGAAGCGAAAGGTCGCGAGTCTAACCGATACGCCAAAGAAGAGAGCGACAGAGTTATATAACTAAGTCGAAAGAAACGCAAACAAGCACAAACAAACTCAACTTCACCAAGGAAAAGCACGAATAGAAGAAGACGAAGAAAGCCGGCGGCAAGAGGGCTAGGAAGGCACCCAGCAGAGCAAGCAGCCAGACTGGTTATTGAATCAACTTTTGTTTTGGAACGATTCAATCATGATTTATTTTGGCATCTGAAGGATTCAATCATCGTTCGATTCACGGATACAATTTTGAGAATTGATTCTTTCCCATTCAAAGGATCAAAACAAATATTTCAATCGATTCACGCTTGATTCAACATTTAAATATATGTGGTGAATTTATGTCAAATCAATCAAAATGGAAACATACATTTATATGCAGTGACGTATTTAGAAATCCGTCAAGACTGAAGAGGGCGCCAAACCCCCACTTGAGGTTGCGCGCCTCTTTTAGTGGCAAAATTTTCCCCCATTTTTGTTTTTCGCGGCGGATTTGGGTCGGTCACCTTATTTTGGTATTCGAACTTAAAAAATTCACTTTTTAAATTCACAAAAAATTATTTTGTGGAATTCTTCCGAGAAAAAAAAGTTATTATTTTTTTGGGGTCAAAAACCCATTTTTTAAACCGAGATAGCCATTTTAAAGTAAATTTAATTTCCTTTATTTTTCTTTTTTCTTTTTGCAATTTGCTTCAAAACCTAATTTCTAGAATTTTTCAAACATTTATCGTTTTTCCACCAAAAATGGCATGACATGACGTCATTAAAACGTCATTATCTCCCAAAACGCTGTATCAATGCCATTTAAATTTCGTAAGAAGACGTGGAATTGATGCAGCATAAGGTAATGATAGTTTCAAGTTCATATCTATCATGGTTTTCAAGTTATTGAGAAAATCCGGGAGGTGGGCCAGATTCTGTCCCCCCCGCAACGGGGCGCGGAATAAGTGTCACCGGGGCTCCTTGAACTGCATCAAGTGCGCTGTTTTGTCTATCATTGAAGAAAGGGATACATACAAACTTCAAATTAAATCACACGAGACAACAAACTTCCGTTTTCATAAAGTTTTATCCTAAAGATCATCATTTTTTCACGTTTACGTTCCCCACCAAGCTTCCTGTGAGGAGGGGTATTAGCCCTGATGCCCCCCCCTGGATCCACCAGTGCCGTCAGAGAAAGGTTTTGTTGAGCGGGGGGGGGGGGGGGGGGGTAATTATAAAAATAGCAAAATAACAAAGAAGTTAATGAAAAGAAATTATACAATAAATAGATAACTTAAATTAACTGCATTCTTTCCACTTGATATTCTCGAATATTTTTTAACCGTGGAACTCGTGGAATTGACCGAGATTTGTGAACAAATAAAACAAAACAAAGAATGAAGACACCAAACTCAAAATTATGGCAATAAAGAGGCATTCATGTCTTTCTATTCATGAATGGGATAGAGCAAAACTGAGAAATGCTCGCGATAAAGCACAACACCTCAGTTAAAGAAGTGGATGACACACAGACAGTTTTGCACTTGGGCCAGCCGAAATCCACCCACCTCGTTCCCCGGCTTCACAAAATCAACCCTGCCCTATTCTCCAGTCTGCCGAAGTCCCGGGCATGCGGAACTGCGCCCTGCCCCGCACACAGGCTTGTCCAAATCAGCCCTGTCTCCACCCATGAGGTCTGCCGAAATTCACCCTGCTCCTGTTCTCTCTAGCCTCCAAAAATTCACCTAGCGGCACCTGACCTGAGGGTGGCACCTTGTCTGAGGGCGGCACCTGGAAAGAAGGCAGTACCTGGTCTAAGGGCGGCACCTTGTCTGAGGGCGGCACCAGGCCTGAGGACATCACCTGGTATGGTCTGAGGGCGGCCGTCGGCACCTAACCTGCGGGCGGCACCTCATTTGAGGACGGCACCTAGGCTACTCCAGGCTGCTCTCTTTAGCCGCCCCTGTAGAAGGAAGGCGCCTGCCGGCATTCCAGGCGCCCTATTACGCGGGCCAGAGGCGCCCTGTTGGGCCTGAGGGCGGCGCCAGGTCGGATGGTGACATCTAGTCCGAGGGCGACAGCCGACACCTGGTCTGAGGGTGATCCTGAAGGCGGCATCTGGTCTGAGTGTGGCACCTGGGTTGAAGGCGGCACCTGGCCTGAAGGCAGCATCTAGTCTGAGGGCGGCACCTGGCCTGAGGGTGGCACCTGACCTGAGGGCTGCACCTGGTCTGAGGGCGGTACCTGGGCTGAGGGCGGCACCTGACCTTACCCCCCCCCCCCAAAAAAAAAACGCCCCTGGGGCTGGCCCCCGAACCCCTGGCTGCCCCCCCCCCCCCCCCACACTCATTTGTGGCGACGCTACTGCCTCCAAAGGCACCCTCCGATACACCTCCGAAGGCGCCCTCCCACATACCCCCGAAGGCACCCTCCGATACATTAACAAGGGCGCCCTCCTACATACCTCCAAAGGCGCCCTCTGATGCACCTCTGAAGGCGCCATCCCACATAGCTCCAAAGGCGACCTCTGATACAGCTTTGAAAGCACCCTCTTACATGCCTCCAAGGGTGCCCTACGATACACATATGAATGAGCCCTCCCAGATGCCTCCAGAGGCGCCCTCCGATATACATATGAAGGCGCCCTCCGATACATCTCCGATGTCGCCCTTCCAAATATCCCCCGAGGCGCCCTCTCTGAGACTAGAGGCGCCCGGCCTCACATTCAACGAAGGGCGCCTTTGTATGTTTAGAGGGAGGGCGCCCTCGGTCCTCGGATAGATGTATGAGGGTGTTTTTGGACTATGTGGCAGGGCGCCTTCAGAGGTGTATTGGTGGGCGCCTTTGGAGGTATGTGAAAGGGTGCCTTCAGAGGTGTATCGGATGGCGCCTTCGGAAATGTATTGGAGGACGCCTCCGAAAGTGTATTCGAGGGCGCCTTTGAAGGTATGTGGGAGGGCGCCATCGGAGGGCGCCTCTGGAGCCTGTAGGTATGTGTGAGGACGCCTTAGAAGTTCAAAGGTACATCGGTGGGCGCCTTTGGTGGTATGTAGGAGGGCGCCTTCAGATATATATCGGAGGGCATCTTTGTAGGTAGGTATATGGGAGGACGCCTTTGGAGGTATGTTTGAGGGCGAATTCAGAGGTGTATGTGTATCGAAGGGCGCCATTGAAGGCATATAGAAAAGCGTTTTCAGAGGTGTATTGGAGGTCGCCTTAGGAGCTATGTGGAAGGACGTCTGCAGATGTGTATTGGAGGGCGCATCTGGAAGTATTTGGGAGGGCGCTTTGAAGGTATGTGGGAGGGTGCCTTTAGAGGTGTATCTGGGGACGCCTTTGAGTTTTTATTTCTATTCAATAAGCCTTGATTTGATACGGGTTTTGATTCAATCACGATTCATGAATCAAAAGATCTGGTGGTGAATCAATGATCTTTGTATTAAAGGAATTTTGATTGAACGATTCCAACGATTCAATCAGTGTCGAATCAATAGCCAGTCCGCAAGCAGCAGTGACGGGGACGAAGAGGACGTCTTCTGCCTTGTGTGCGTGGAAAGCTTCAAAGATAGTCGATCCAAAGAAGGGTGGATCCAGTGCGAGGCTGAGATGTGCCCGATGTGGGCCCAAGAGGCGTATACCGCGGTCGAAAGGTATCAGGCATAGGTACTGATATATGTGAAAACTGTGAATCGGACAGCGAGTAGACGACAGACCGAGCGCCCCAGATTTTAGAAGTGTTTCGAGCTGTCATGTTTTCTCTACTATAGTACACATGGTCAAGAAGTGTTCTAGGCCTGCGAAGCCCTGTTAGACAACTTTGTTTTAGCCTGAGAAGGGAGAAGCTGTTTTTTTTTACCCAGGAAGAGTTAATGATGTGAGAGCTTCATCCTTTGCGAAGTCGCATTTTTTATTATGGGGCGTTTGCTTTTGCCCTGAGCAAGGTGAACCGTGTTTTTTTTAAATCCAGGAAGAGCTCGGGGAGTAGGGAAACAGTTTTCGCTTTCAATAAAAGCTGCTATCGATAAAAGTTGATATCACTACTCCATTCGTTAACATGGCACAATTAACACCGGGTGCTGTTACCCCTTAACTGGCGTCGATTGTAACAGCTGAATCGACTTTTTCATACCAAAATTTCGACCCTTAAAATCTTTATTTTGGAACCATTTCACATCTGCTATAGAGGCAAAACAGCAACGTTTGTGAAAATCCGAGAAAGAGTTCTCTAGTCCACAACGTTTTGGCTCCAGAATCGAAAACGTAAACAAATGTTACAATTTACCACTGTCTCTCTACAAATGCTTCAACGTTTTACACAGCAATTATATCAAGTAGCAATACACCGTTCGTCGTCGTCCCGCACTACATTGCTACGATATGCTGTGTGACGTATTTGCATTGCATTTATATCTGAGCTTCAACCGGAGAACAACTTTTGATATAAGAAAAAAATATATACCGGTGCCCTTAAACATACATCATCGTATATTCATCACCATATCATCGTCATTATCGTCATCAGCATCAACATCAACATCAACATCAACATCAACATCAGCATCAGCATCAGCATCAGCATCATCACCATCATCATCACCATCATCATAACGAAGACTCGAACTTGATTCGTATGAATACATGAAGTGAATCAAATCATAATAGCTTCCAGTTCTTGGAGTAAGACTAAGTTCGTCTACTTTGACATTATAATTGATAAGTTGATACAGTAATATGCCCGCATTGTCAAGCTCCATCCATTATTATTTCGAAAGCCTTCTATTGATGACAATTTATGTGATTAGTGAAACTTACAGCGCTGTAAGTTGTAACTAACCCTCGTTAAAAGGCGTTATTGCAAATATACTGTGAAAAGTGGAAATACTATTCCACTAAGCAAAAAACGTTACACCCCGCTGGCAAGCGTTGCAATACTGCCAAACACGGCTCAATGATGCACTATGGATTAAGTTTTTTTTACGTTTGTAAAATAGGCACGTTTATCCAAAACACCGGGAGGCCCCTTGACTTTGGCTTCCCCCCTGACGCAAGTCCGTGCCCCCCCCCCCTTCCCTGACGCAAGTCCGTGGCGCCGCCCCTGACGCAAGTCTTGTTTTTTATATTTTGTATAAGAAGCGTTCGGGTAATGTCAGTGTCTTTCATTAGTGAGACAGCTTTGGACATCCGGGACGTGTTTGAATGCTATAAAGGCAAATATATCCGTAAGACCATTCAACTACTCGTGTCTGATGCCCGCTAATTGGTATCCCGCCAACTCCGAACTGAACAGCGTTGGCCACCGAATCACGACCACCGCGGAGGCGTAACGATGAACAATGCACATGTAACAACCTGTATTGAAATCACGTAACTTTGACAAGAACGGTTGACTAGAACGGTGAAAACGCCATCCCTAAAATATAACTCTCTGATAGCATTACAGCAAAACAGTTGTCCCACAGTACTGAGACTGGGGCCAGCATTACATTTAATTAAGGACTAAATGAGGTAAGAAGTCTCAATGAACTTCACAATTGACCACATGAAAATATTACCATGATTATGTACATAATATTGTTTGAACTGCTTGGATATTTCTTGTGAGATCATAATGTAAATATGTGATTTTAACACCAAGAGTCTAGAGAGTTTAACACTCCTCTACATGTTCAGTGTAATCGTCAGCAAGTTAGCCGTCCCATAAAGGACCGTCACTCCACCACGCGAACAGGCTGACAACACAGCCAGCGACAACTGCAGAACAATGTACCAGGTACTGCCAGCACGCCAACAGGCGGACAACACAGCCAGCGACAACTGCAGAACAATGTACCAGGTAGTGCCACTGGGCGAGACTGAATACCCGCACGCCTGAACCTCCATAGTATAAAACTGATACCAGGTCAGTAGTGACATTCCTATTGTAGGGGGTCAGTGATAGGGTGCCATGGCGACTCCGGCATAGTTCCTCCCAGTCATTTGCAGGACAATCAGCTGTGAAGCACATACGGCATACTTCCCCAAACAAGCACGAGGTCCATAATGAAAATCATATTTGTTTTACCGACTGGCCGAAGACGTCAAGCTCCACTCTCCCCGGGAAGCAGAAGACGCTGTCAGGTTCCACTTTCTCCCGCAGAGGTAGAAGATGCTTCCGGGTTCTACTCTTCTCCGGAGAGATGGAAGAGGTGCTACTTCCCCCCGGATAGATGGAACAGGCTGCGCGCCGCCCCGTGCTCATCGAAAGCGAGCGAGCCGCCCGGCGAGACGGCCGAGGGAGCACCGAACATGCTGTTGTAGGACGACTTGAGGAAGTGGATGTAGTTCTCCAGCATCTTGCTGGTGTTGTTGCTCTGGTCGAGCCGCTCCTGAAGCTCAGCGACACGCTGTCGCAGCCGCCGCTCGCTCTGACGCAGAGGCACACA
The DNA here is from genome assembly GCA_036785665.1 of Chirona hameri. Lineage (NCBI taxonomy): Eukaryota > Metazoa > Arthropoda > Thecostraca > Balanomorpha > Balanidae > Chirona > Chirona hameri. The sequence continues at coordinate 93,606 of JAXIVJ010001408.1, forward strand.
CAGAGAGGGTCAGAGTGACTTTATTTTCAAGTTACAACTTTTCACAAGCTGTGCAATGTACCCTGCCTGTAACCCCCGCCCTCGCCCACTTCGCCTGGGTACTGGTGTCCAGTCTCGTAACACTCACCGCTGTCAGCTGACTGGCCTCGTCCCGGGCCTGGCAGAGCCGTTTGTTCTCCTGTCGCAGCTCGGCGACCGCCTCCTCTAGGTGAGCTGTGCCAGCCAGCAGGTCATCCAGGCGGGCGGCGGCCGACCGTTCATTCCGCGCGGCCTCCGAACGGACCGCCTCCAACTCGCGACCCAGCGCCGCCACCTGCAGAACACAACACCATGCTCAGAACAGCCACCTGCAGCACACAACACCATGCTCAGAACAGCCACCTACAGAACACAACACCATGCTCAGAGCCGCCACCTGCAGAACACAACACCATGCTCAGAACAGCCACCCGTCCAACAGGACACCATGCTCAGAGCCGCCACCTGCAGAACACAACACCATGCTCAGAACAGCCACCCGTCCAACAGGACACCATGCTCAGAACAGCCACCTGCAGAACACAACACCATGCTCAGAACAGCCACCCGTCCAACAGAACACCATGCTCAGAACAGCCACCCGTCCAACAGGACACCATGCTCAGAGCCGCCACCTGCAGAACACATCACCATGCTCAGAACAGCCACCCGTCCAACAGAACACCATGCCCAGAGCCGCCACCTGCAGAACACAACACCATGCTCAGAACAGCCACCTGCAGAACACAACACCATGCTCAGAACAGCCACCTGCAGAACACAACACCATGCTCAGAACAGCCACCCGTCCAACAGGACACCATGCTCAGAGCCGCCACCTGCAGAACACAACACCATGCTCAGAACAGCCACCTGCAGAACACAACACCATGCTCAGAACAGCCACCTACAGAACACAACACCATGCTCAGAGCCGCCACCTGCAGAACACAACACCATGCTCAGAACAGCCACCCGTCCAACAGGACATCATGTTCACTCCCGGCCCAGAGCCGCCACCTGCAGAACACAACACCATGCTCAGAACAGCCACCTGCAGAACACAACACCATGCTCAGAACAGCCACCCGTCCAACAGGACATCATGTTCACTCCCGGCCCAGAGCCGCCACCTGCAGAACACAACACCATGCTCAGAACAGCCACCTGCAGAACACAACACCATGCTCAGAACAGCCACCTACAGAACACAACACCATGCTCAGAGCCGCCACCTGCAGAACACAACACCATGCTCAGAACAGCCACCGTCCAACAGGACACCATGCTCAGCTCCCGCCCCAGAGCCGCCACCTGCAGAACACAACACCATGCTCAGAACAGCCACCGTCCAACAGGACATCATGTTCACTCCCGGCCCAGATCCACCACCTGCAGAACACAACACCATGCTCAGAACAGCCACCGTCCAACAGGACACCATGCTCAGCTCCCGGCTCAGAGCCGCCACCTGCAGAACACAACACCATGCTCAGAACAGCCACCTGCAGAACACAACACCATGCTCAGAACAGCCACCCGTCCAACAGGACACCATGCTCAGAACAGCCACCTGCAGAACACAACACCATGCTCAGAACAGCCACCTGTCCAACAGGACATCATGTTCAGCTCCCGACCCAGTGCCGCCACCTGCAGAGCACAACACCATGCTCAGAGCCGCCACCGTCCAACAGGACATCATGTTCACCCCCGGCTCAGAGCCGCCACCTGCAGAACACAACACCATGATCAGAACAGCCACCGTCCAACAGAACATCATGCTCAGAACAGCCACCGTCCAACAGAACACCATGCTCAGAACAGCCACCGTCCAACAGAACACCATGCCCAGAGCCGCCACCTGCAGAACACAACACCATGATCAGAACAGCCACCTACAGAACACAACACCATGCTACAGCCACCGTCCAACAGGACACCATGTTCAGCTCCTGACCCAGCGCCGCCACATACAGAACACAACACCATGCTCAGAACAGCCACCTGCAGAACACAACACCATGATCAGAACAGCCACCTACAGAACACAACACCATGCTACAGCCACCGTCCAACAGGACACCATGTTCAGCTCCCGACCCAGCGCCGCCACCTACAGAACACAACACCATGCTCAGAACAGCCACCTGCAGAACACAACACCATGATCAGAACAGCCACCTGCAGAACACAACACCATGATCAGAACAGCCACCTGCAGAACACAACACCATGATCAGAACAGCCACCTGCAGAACACAACACCATGCTCAGAACAGCCACCTGCAGCACACAACACCATGCTCAGAGCCGCCACCTGCAGAACACAACACCATGATCAGAACAGCCACCTGCAGAACACAACACCATGCTCAGAACAGCCACCCGTCCAACAGGACACCATGCTCAGAACAGCCACCTGCAGAACACAACACCATGCTCAGAACAGCCACCTGCAGAACACAACACCATGCTCAGAACAGCCACCTGCAGAACACAACACCATGATCAGAACAGCCACCTGCAGAACACAACACCATGCTCAGAACAGCCACCCGTCCAACAGGACACCATGCTCAGAACAGCCACCTACAGAACACAACACCATGCTCAGAACAGCCACCTGCAGAACACAACACCATGATCAGAACAGCCACCTGCAGAACACAACACCATGCTCAGAACAGCCACCCGTCCAACAGGACACCATGCTCAGAACAGCCAACTACAGAACACAACACCATGCTCAGAACAGCCACCTGCAGAACACAACACCATGCTCAGAACAGCCACCCGTCCAACAGAACACCATGCTCAGAACAGCCACCTACAGAACACAACACCATGCTCAGAACAGCCACCTGCAGAACACAACACCATGCTCAGAACAGCCACCCGTCCAACAGAACACCATGCTCAGAACAGCCACCTACAGAACACAACACCATGCTCAGAACAGCCACCTGCAGAACACAACACCATGATCAGAACAGCCACCTGCAGAACACAACACCATGATCAGAACAGCCATCTGCAGAACACAACACCATGATAAGAACAGCCACCTCCAGAACACAACACCATGCTCAGAACAGCCACCTGCAGAACACAACACCATGATCAGAACAGCCACCGTCCAACAGGACATCATGCTCAGCTCCCGACCCAGCGCCGCCACCTACAGAACACAACACCATGATCAGAACAGCCACCGTCCAACAGGACATCATGTTCACTCCCGGCCCAGAGCCGCCACCTGCAGAACACAACACCATGATCAGAACAGCCACCGTCCAACAGGACATCATGTTCACTCCCGGCCCAGAGCTGCCCAACAGGACACCATGTTCAGAACACATAGACGCACACCAGGCAGATGGGCACCTCTCAGCCCTGTTCTGGTCTCTTTAGGTGTGTATCAGGAACTGGACATGACCCCGACTGACCTACAGTGACCCAAACTGACCCCCAGTGACCCCGACTGACCTACAGTGACCCCGACTGACCTACAGTGACCCCGACTGACCTACAGTGACCCCGACTGACCTACAGTGGCCCCGATTGACCTACAGTGACCCCGACTGACCTACATGACCCCGACTGACCTACAGTGACCCCGACTGACCTACAGTGACCCCGAATGCCCTACAGTGACCCCGACTGACCTACAGTGACCCCGACTGACCGGAGCAATCCTCTCCTCCAGGTGTTGTGACGTCCGGGAGAGCAGCACGTCCTTATTCTGCACCTCCTCACTGGCGGCACCAACAGGTGGAGCCTTATATTTCATTGTAAGAGAAACACACAGAATGTATTGTACTTTCGGAAGTTGTATGGACAAGATCTGGGCCCAAAACGTCCACTTTAATGTGTTTGTAGAAAACGATGGCGTTGTGATAGCCGCAAATGAGATGGAATACGCCGAATGTCCAATGCAGGCCATGACATCAGTCAGGTGGGATCATAAACGTGAGCTGAAATTAGGATAGCTGAGCTTTAAGTTCCTTTTTAGCATGACAAGCAGTTGAGGTATGCACATTTCCACTGTCTGAGCACGATAGCAAGACTGAAAGCTCGACTCTCCTGAGCTTCTGCAACCGTGAGTCTCGCCGGAGCTTCTGTAGCTCTCAGGATCAGTTATGATGTTGATGATTGGGGCTTAAGGGCACCGCAACAGGATAGTTATATGGCGCCCACTCAGGATCAGTGAGAATCACCTGAGCTTCTGCAGCCGTGAGACTCACCTGAGCTTCTGCAGCCGAGTCGGCAGCTCGGCGCCGGCTGTCTCGGCGGCAGACAGCTGGTTCTGCAGCTGCTGCCTCTCCTGAACTGAGCGGTCCAGCTGCTGCTTCAGCTCTGCAGAGCCGGCATCCGCCTGCTCTAGCTGTGGAGAGCGGCGTGTTCCAACATTCATTCTAGCACAATGGTACTCCTTTGCATGACTATGATAATGCCGTTTTTGTGTGCAACGATTGCTGAGGTCATTTGGTGCCCGGGATTGTGTTCTTTGAAGAACCACACATCTTTACGTTTCTTAATGTGACATGCCGCTGATCGTTAGATTAACGCGGGTTAAGTTCCCATGTTATCACAAACTTGTCACACAAACCGGAGCGTTCGTGCCAGCCGGTAGTCAGCTGTGTTGGTTTATATGCCTACCTCGGGCCACATCACGCCACAGAGCCACACCACGCCACAGAGCCACATCACGCCACAGAGCCACATCACGCCACAGAGTCACATCACGCCACAGAGCCACACCACGCCACACCACGCCACAGAGCCACATCACGCCACACCACAGAGCCACATCACGCCACAGAGCCACATCACGCCACAGAGCCGCATCACGCCACAGAGCCACACCACGCCACAGAGCCACATCACGCCACAGAGCCACATCACGCCACAGAGCCACACCACACCACAGAACCACATCACGCCAGAGAGCCACATCACGCCACATAGCCATATCACGCCACAGAGCCACACCACGCCACAGAGCCACATCACGCCACAGAGCCACACCACGCCACAGAGCCACATCACGTCACAGAGCCACATCACGCCACAGAGCCACACCACGCCACAGAGCCACACCACAGAGCCACACCACGCCACAGAGCCACACCACGCCACAGAGCCACACCACGCCACAGAGCCACATCACGCCACAGAGCCACATCACGCCACATAGCCACATCACGCCACAGAGCCACATCACGCCACAGAGTCACATCACACCACAGAGCCACATCACGCCACACCACGCCACAGAGCCACACCACGCCACAGAGCCACATCGCGTCACAGAGCCACACCACGCCACAGAGCCACATCACGCCACAGAGCCACATCACGCCGCAGAGCCACACCACGCCACAGAGCCACACCACGCCACAGAGCCACACCAAAGAGCCACACCACGCCACAGAGCCACATCACGCCACAGAGCCACACCACGCCACAGAGCCACATCACGGCACAGAGCCACACCACGCCACTGAGCCACACCACGCCACAGAGCCACATCACGCCACCGAGCCACACCACGCCACAGAGCCACATCACGCCACAGAGCAACACCACGCCAGAGCCACATCACGCCACAGAGCCACATCACGCCACAGAGCCACATCACGCCACAGAGCCACACCACGCCACATCACGGCACAGAGCCACACCACGCCACAGAGCCACATCACGGCACAGATCCACATCATGCCACATAGCCACACCACGCCAGAGCCACACCACGCCACAGGGCCACATCACGCCACAGAGCCACACCACGCCACAGAGCCACACCACGCCACAGAGCCACATCACGGCACAAAGCCACACCACGCCACAGAGCCACATCACGGCACAGAGCCACACCACGCCACACCACGCCATATCACGCCACAGAGCCACACCACGCCACAGAGCCACACCCCGCCACAGAGCCACATCACGCCACACCACGCCAGAGAGCCACACCACGCCACAGAGCCACATCACGCCACACCACGCCAGAGAGCCACACCACGCCACAGAGCCACATCACGCCACACCACGCCACAGAGCCACACCACGCCGGAGAGCCACACCACGCCACATAGCCACACCACGCCACACCACGCCAGAGAGCCACACCACGCCCCAGAGCCACATCACGCCACACCACGCCAGAGAGCCACACCACGCCACAGAGCCACATCACGCCACACCACGCCAGAGAGCCACACCACGCCACAGAACCACATCACGCCACACCACGCCAGAGCCACATCACGCCACAGAGCCACATCACGCCACACCACGCCAGAGAGCCACACCACGCCACAGAGCCACATCACGCCACACCACGCCACAGAGCCACATCACGCCACAGAGCCACACCACGCCACAGAGCCACACCACGCCACAGAGCCACATCACGCCACATAGCCACATCACAGAGCCACACCACGCCATAGAGCCACATCACGCCACAGAGCCACACCACGCCACAGAGCCACATCACGCCACAGACCCACATCACGCCACAGAGCCACACCACGCCACAGAGCCACATCACGCCACATAGCCACATCACGCCACACCACGCCAGAGAGCCACACCACGCCACAGAACCACATCACGCCAGAGAGCCACATCACGCCACAGAGCCACACCACGCCACAGAGCCACATCACGTCACAGAGCCACACCACGCCACAGAGCCACACCACGCAACAGAGCCACACCACGCCACAGAGCCACATCACGCCACAGAGCCACACCACAGAGCCACGCGACAGAGCCACATCACGCCACACCACACCACGCCACAGAGCCACATCACGCCACAGAGCCACACCACGCCACAGAGCCACACCACACCACAGAGCCACATCACGCCACAGAGCCACATCACGCCACAGAGCCACATCACGTCACAGAGCCACATCACGCCACAGAGCCACATCACGCCACAAAGCCACATCACGCCACAGAGCCACATCACGGCACAGAGCCACATCACGCCACAGAGCCACATCACGGCACAGAGCCACATCACGCCACAGAGCCACATCACGCCACAAAGCCACATCACGCCACAGAGCCACATCACGCCACAGAGCCGCACCACGCCACAGAACCACACCACACCACAGAGCCACACCACGCCACAGAGCCACATCGCGCCACAGAGCCACATCACGCCACAGAGCCACACCACGCCACAAAGCCACATCACGCCACAGAGCCACATCACGCCACAGAGCCACACCACGCCACAAAGCCACATCACGCCACAGAGCCACACCACGCCACAGAGCCACATCACGCCACAGAGCCGCATCACGCCACAGCCACCTGATCAGCGCCGAGCAGGGACGGGACGGGAGGGGACGGGACGGGACGGGACGGGGACAGGATGGGAGGGGGCGGGATGGGGGGGGACTAGGATGGGGCAGGGACGGGATGGGAGGGGGACGGGATGGGGCAGGGACGGGATGGGAGGGGGACGGGATGGGAGGGGGACGGGATGGGGGGGGGGACGGGATGGGGCAGGGACGGGCCGTGCGGGGCAGGGACGGGATGGGAGGGGGACAGGACGGGCCAGGGCCAGTGATGGCCTACGTTACGCTACGGTATGTTTTTTTGGTAACACGTAGCTCAATCAATCGTTCCGTAGCGTAATTGAAGTATTTCGTAGCGTACTACCGAAAAATATTCAAATAACGTAACTGCTACGTAAGGTATTTCGTAGCATAACATCAGGGGCGGCGCCACAGCGGGGGAGACGCAGGGGTCGGGCAAATATTACGCCCCCGGACTTAAGGAGGCCCCTTAAAAACAAAGGGAAGCCTCTCGCAAATATACATAAATGCTGAGCAGTTCCTAAATAGATAGACAATTGGAATGAGCGTCAAGTCGCTCCTTGAAATAACAACCGGGAGATGTTCGAGGAGGAACCTAAACAAATAAGCGTGGAAATTTCAAGGAGGCCCTTCAAATGATAATTGAGGCAAACTCCAAGAAGACCCTAAAAACTACCCACACAAGCTCCAAATATCCCCTAAAGAGATGCCCGACACAAGCACCAAGAAGGCCGCGATAAGAAAGCCGAGACAAGCTCCTAAAATACCCCTAAGAAGACAACCGATATATACTCCACATAGGCCCCTAAGACAATAACCGGGAAAGCTGTTCATGGGATACTTGAGAGGAGGCTTCTACAACCGCAAAATATTCCGAGAAAGCCCCTAGGAAGGCGGTCGAGAAGGTTTTTGACGAGGCCCCCACGAAAATGGCCGGGAAGTCCCTTTCTCAAATGGAGCCCTTGCCTTCGGTTTGCCCATACCCGACACAAATCCATGGCGCTGCCCTGCAGAGCATATGTTGCTGATGGTAATGGGTATCTCATTGGTATCTTATATAGCTTATTGTTAAATTATAACGTCTTATGGATCGATGGTTATATTACCGTTTCCCTGTAATTAACCCATTACCGCCCAGCGCGTCAAAAATGGTCGTTGCGTTCGAAGGGCTGTACAACCCACGTGTTTCAACCGATTGCTTTTCCAGACTGTCTGGACTACGGGAAGGGACGTCTAAAAATAAACATTGCGTCCCGAGCAATGCCGGCTACCGAAAATGGATTTGGCAGGGTGTCAAAGTTGGCGATTTTTCGACACCACGACATTGGATCTATCCAGGCTAGACATTTTGACCATCAACCTATATTATGGCCAGATAAAGTGTGTCCAATGCAAGACAAATGCACGTTGTACTCCGTCATATCAACCGTTTTCACTTATTTCCTTATTCGTGGCTCCCAGTAACCGCTAAATTTTGATCGACCAATTTTGACTCCCCGGGCGTGTGCTCAGTGCTCACCCGCCCGCACCAGCTGGGGGGCCGCCCGCGCGCGGACAGAGATCACGGGCGCGACGCGCGAAACGAGGAAGGGTCAGTGTTTCCTGTCACTGGTCGTGACAGGCGTGCTGGTCATTTTGCGATTCGAGGTGTTAAGTTGTTAGAATTCGTCAACATGCCGAGGGTGCGATTTCTGACCGTGGAAGAGGCGGTGGAGATGGTGATGAGCGAGATGGAGCCAACCGACGGTGACGTAGAGATGGTGAATATTCCGCCGGACGGCAGTGACGAGGACGAAGGAAACGACGAGGACACAGGTGTAGCGGAAGTTAGTGACGTACCCGGTAATGTAGAAGTGCATTTCCGACGATCTGTGGCGGATAACAGCGCTCAGTCAGCACCCTCAAAAAAACGTCGTGTGGATAAGAGCGTGCCAGTGTGGTGCAACACGCAGCCACAGTACACCGGGTGGCAGGAGCCGTCGAAAACGCCGAAAGAAAACTGCGAGAAGATCGCCGATGAGCTGGGGGACAACACGGCTGTGGAAATTTTCGAAAAGATTTTCACGCCGGAAGTGTTTCATCTCATACAGGTGGAAACGCTTCGGTACGCCAAGGACGTCAAGAACGACCCGCTGTTCTCGCTGTCGGACGGGGAGCTGAAGGCGTTTCTCGGAATACTTCTTTATTCCGGATACTGTGCTCTTCCCAGCGAGCGGATGTACTGGTCTGAGGACAAAGACCTGAAACATCCCATCGTCCGCGACGCCATGCCTAGGTCCAGGTATATGAAGATAAAGTCCTACCTTCATCTGCAGGACAATGCAAAAATGACCCCTGACAACACAGACCGGGGCTTCAAGGTCCGTCCACTCCTGGATATCATCAACCGTTCCTTTCAGCAGTACGGTATCTTCCAGGAGAAACTGTCAGTGGACGAAATGATCGTCCGGTACTACGGCCACAACAGCCTGAAGCAGTTCATCCGTGGCAAACCAATCCGCTTCGGCTATAAGCTGTGGGCGATTTGTGGCAGTGACGGCTACTGCCACAAATTTGACCTCTACTGTAGAAAGGACCAACGCCCTGAGCTACGCGACCAGCCGCTGGGGACCAGAGTGGTGCTGGATATGATCAGCGTGGTATCTGATCCCAACGGCCACGAGGTGTTTTTTGATAATCTATTCACCTCCAGGACTCTGCTCGAGGAGCTAAAAGGTCGCGGCATCCGTGCCACAGGCACTGTGAGGGAAAACCGCTTGGATAAGTGCCCCGTCACCTCAGCAAAAGAAATGGGCAAAACAAAACGTGGCTCATACGAACAGCGGTTCGACCGAACCTCAGAGGTGCTGCTGGTCAGATGGCACGATAATAAGGTCGTCAACGTGATGACAAATTACGACGCAGCCGACCCGCCCTCATCCGCCACCCGGTACGACCGCGCAGCCAAAAAACGTCTGCCGGTACCGCAGCCCAAGGTGTTGAAGACATACAACGCCGGCATGGGTGGAGTCGACCTCCATGATCAGCTCCTGGGAGCCTATGCGGTGTCCATCCGAGGCAAGAAGTGGTATTGGTGCCTCATCACCAGGGTGCTGGATATGGCTGTAGTCAACAGCCATGTACTTCACAAAACAGCAGTCACCGGTGGCAAGCAGCTGACGCTTCTCAACTTCCGCCGAGAGATCGCTGTCACCTACCTGAGAGCGGCAGCCAGCGAGAGAGGCTGCAGTGCTCGGTCGCTGCCAGCCAACATCCCAGTCAGCCTGCGGTATGATGGAGTGGGTCATCTTCCCGCACCCCTGAACGGCCGTCGCCAATGTCAGCTGGAGAGCTGCAAGCTGCGGTCGACAAAACGGTGTGTGAAGTGTGACGTAGCCATCTGCTTCAAGTGCTTCGCGTCGTACCATCAACGGAAGTAGTGCTTCCATGGCAGCTCTGCAGGTCTATGGAGAGACGACAGTGAGTGAAAAAACAATCGCTTATCGCGCGTGTACAGTGCTCATGTTTGTGTGCACCGTCACTGTTCAGAAATATGTAAGTGCCGTGCCGATATAGTCATGATTCATGAGGAAATCGGATGTCTGTTTTTGCAATCCATGATGGCGCATGATCAAGGCGATTGTTGATGCAAATAAATCCGGCACGCGACACTCCCCACAGTTTTGCTATTTTTGGCCGCCTCGGCTTCATAAACAAGTCAGCGCCGGCGCGAGCGACGGGGTGGGCCGGCCGAGCGAGCGGGAGACGGGCCGCGGGGGCAGCGCGCGCACCCCCAGCAGGCGCCCGGTAGGTCATTTTTGGTCGATGCTGTATCTCAAAAAGTTATTTATATTTTAAGCTATTTTTTTCAGGATTTCTTAATCTGACCCAATCCGCACCGCATACAAAAAAACACGCAATTCCAACGACTAGAAGTAGGGGTGGGCGTTAATGGGTTAAGGCGCCATATATTATTGATTCAACTCGCCGTTGATTGGCGTCTCAGCCGAAGGTGACTGACGGCAAATCTTGCTCCTCAGTCGAGACGTGGATACTGTTTGTCACAAACGTTTTGAACATCCAAGAAATGTTTTGCAGCAAAAGCGGTGTGTTATTTTTGAGTGGTGTGGTATTCTTTGAGTTTGTATGCCTATATTTTTAAGACTTATTTTACGTTTAACTTAGTTTTCATCTAACTCGTAGATAGTTACGTCACTGAATTTGCAGTATCATAGAAGAAGTTATCGACATTTTTCTCATTTTGATTGTATATATATATATTGCTTCGATATACATTGAAGATATTGCTTTGAAATTTGGTATGGATATTGTCCATACTCCGCACTCTCACATATATTCCGTTTTTTCTAATATCTTTGAAAGTTTTGATTTTGTGGGGATTTTTATTTTTTATTTTAGGGGTCAAAAACCCAAAATTGTAAAAATCCGAGATCGCCACTTTAAAGAGAATGCCATTTTGTATCTTTGGTGAATTGCGTTTGCAATTTGTTTCAAACTCTGTTTTCTACGATTTTGCCAATATTTCTCATTTTTTTTACCAACATGACGTCATCAAAACATGATTATCTCCCAAACTACTCAACCAATTTCAATTAAAGTTCTACAGCCTACGTATAATTGTTGTAAACTCAATTACCAATTTCTTTTAGCAAGATGCATTGCATGTGTACAAAGTTATTCAAGAAAACCTCAGGGGGGGGGGCTGTCAGGCACGATTGGGATTGAGTAGGGCGAGGGAGGGCCCTGCCTTTTAGGAATAATTAAAGACGTACGTAAAATTAGCAGCTGATTGATATTGCCCAATCTATAATTTTGAGACCCGTCGCATCATAATTGCCTGCAACCTGACAGGTAGGTCCTCCTTGCCACCCTAAACACGAAAAACGTAAAATTATCCTGGAATACGGGCTACTTCTAAAGTTATAACGTTTTAAGTTTTGAATGTCTGTCAGTTGAATATCTGGCTAACTTGACGCGGAAAGCTTCCAATTCCTGCGCATTCGTTTCAAAACAAAGGAAGACAGACATTCAAAACTTAAAAAAATGTATAACTCTGAAAGTATCCCGTGTTCCAGGCTAATCTTACGTTTTTCGTGTTCAGCGTGGCAAGGAGGACCTACCTACCAAGTTTAAGGCGATTCTGAGGCGACGGGACTCAAAACTGTAGATCTCTAAAACGGTATAACACTGAAAGTATTCCGCGTTCCAGACTAATTTTACGTTTTTTTTTTGTGTTCAGCGTGGCAAGGAGGACGTACCTGCCAACTTTCAGGAAATTTTGAGGCTACGTGCCTCAAAATTGTAGATTGCCCAATAGATTGATACTACTGGGCAATATCAATCTACTGCTAATTTGACGTAGCTTAATAAAAGAGACAAATATGACGCAGCTATGTCAAATATGTACATTTATTTTGCCTTTGTATATGGCTATTGCTTTCAATATTTATGCTGTTTTCACATGCGTTTTTGTTTGATTGATGTTGGATTAGGCTCTTCTCTTTTAAAATGACTTTTACTGATGTGACCCTCTACTTTTCAACACCATGACTAGGTATATCTTGTGAAAATAATGTTTGTCTGGCTAAAAATTGAAGGTTGTGGTAATCCTAAATTTAAACTCATTTGATTTGGGTCTATGATTATTTGTGGTCTTTTTCCAGCTCAGGATGATTGGTATGCCTTCACGTCTTCCACACACCAAAATATTTATAATATTGTTCAAGTTCTCCATTAAGTGTCAATTTCAACAACATATTTTAGCTCAAAATGTAATATATCTTTTGCCAACCGCGTAAGGGTGCATTCTAATGTTAAATGTGTGACCTATCCAGAACTAAGCCCAATGTAAAAAATGCTACATTCAATCTTGTTTTGCTCATGTTTTTATGTTAACACCTATAGATTGCCATTTTGTGGGTGTCTGAAATTGACAAAAATGTTACCCGTTTGTCAGTAAGTAGTGTTGTTCTATAGTGTTTATGACCCAACTGAATATGATCCTACACATAGTCTTTCTCAGTAATTTTGGGATAACATGTTGTACTACGTGACATGCGAGGTGTCGCCTGACGTGACATGCGAGGTGCACTGAGTTTTATGCGTGTGTGGAAGTGTGAAAGTGCATGCTGATGTGTTTTGTATTGTACCCTGTGTAACCTGCCAACATGACAAACAACTGTAAAAACCTCATTCATGTGGATAGTTCATGCTTTAATACATACATACATACATACTACCTATTGTTGGATTTTAAATGTTATTTTATGACAAACTTTACTAACATTTTAAAGTTTGTCCTTTTCTGTGTTCATATATTCTTTAAATGTTTTGTTATGATTGTTATTGAAAAATCCTTTGGTGAAAAATCCTTTGGTTTTGCGTACCGTTTACAGTATTGATTTACTTGGGTAGGCATTCACTGGCAATGTTGGGGTTGTAATATTCATGATTGGGGTTGTAGTTTTTGAGGATGCAGTTGTAGCTACAACCCCAAAAGTATATAAAGTTCCGCATGTGCCGCCAAGCATTGAATACTTCCTGGAACCCCCCCCCCCCCTCCCCTTTCAAGCCCCTGAAACCGCCTCTGTCATGCAATTTTTATGATATTTCATTAACATCAACTAATTTCCACTTGTTGCAATCACCGTAAACCGATGTAACTCCTTCATACTTGAGGCAGTTAGGAAGAAACCCTGAAGATCGTATTTCCGTATTATCGCCAAATATCGCCTCCGAACACACCGAAAACTGTGCCCTGGAACCGCCTCTGTTCAGATTAAAGACTCAAAATTTTGACTCCAAATGCGGTATTCAATTCTATGAAAATTCCCGGAGTTTAATGGGCCTGCTCCCAGCTGTTCTGGAGATATTTGCGAAAAACATGAGGGGGAGCGGAATCCGCCCCCCTGTTACAAATACGGTTAACGCACTTGTAATTTAACGAATTTCTTCGTAATGGGGGTTCCCTATGGATACAGGCACATTAATTACACACAGATTGTTGGCTGTTTTCCCAGCTCGGAAATACAGACGCCGCTCAAATATTAATATTTCTCGGGATTTTCCGGGACGGAAAATCCATGCTCACAAAGGCACGTGATTTTCCATGCTCACAAAGGCACGTGAATTCAACCGCGGACAGACACGAAAACCTTGCTGTGTTTCGAGTGCAAAACGGACACTACTCAAATAGATGCGTCGCAATCCCATAGATGGATGGATATTTGATTGATAGATGGAGATTTATGGACTTTGACTTGTTGGACTTGTTGGACTTGCTTGACTTGCAAATCGATTTGGACTTGTCGGACTTGTCGGACTTGTCGGACTTGTTGGACTTGTTTGAACTTGTCGAACTTGTCGGACTTATCGGACATGTCGCATTTCAAACTCAAACCAACCCATCTCCGACGCGTAACTATAGCTATTTAACGCACTTGTAATTTAACGAATTGCTCCGTAATGGGGGTTCCCTATGCATAAAGGCACGTGAATAACACAGATTGTTAGCTGCGTTTTCCCAGCTCGGAAATACAGACGCCGCTCACATATTAACATTTCTCGGGGATTCCGGGGACGGAGGTTCCATGCTCACAAAGGCACGTGAATTCAACCACGGACAGACACGAAAACCTTGCTGTGTTTCGAGTGCAAAACGGACACTACTCAAATAGATATATAGGAGACTAGCGCCTTGTGCTCGCTCCACGTCGCAATCTCATATATTCGCAATCCCGATAGATTACATCCCGATAGACGGATGGATATTTGATTGATAGATGGATAACTTTTTTACTTTTTTGACTTGTTGGTTGGACTTGTGGGACTTGTTGGACTTGTCTGACTTGTCTGACTTGTCGAACTTGTCGGACTCGTCGGACTTGTCGGACTTGCATCTCGAACTCCAACCAACCCATCTATGGGCTCCGACACATAGCTATAGCTATTTAACGCACTTATAATTTAACGAATTTCTCCGGAATGGGTGTTCCCTATGCATAAGGGCACGTTAACTATACACAGATTGTTGGCTGTGTTTACCCAGCTCGGAACTACAGACGCCGCTCAAATATGAATAATTATCGGGGATTCTCCTGGACGGAGGTTCCATGTTCACAAAGGCACGTGAATTCAACCGCGGACAGACACGAAAACCTTGCTGTGTTCCGAGTGCATAACGGACACTACTCAAAAAGCAAGGCCATAGAGACTAGGTAGACCCGTCCGGGTTAGGCAGCGAAATGCGTGATGTCACGGGCACGTGATGTCACACGCTCCCTATTCAAATAGTGTTAAATCGGCCTACTTTCGCATCGTACCATTTGCATACCTTAGGTTCCAGAGGGATCAATTGAGCACTATATGATAGATTGAAACGTCCTCTACAGCTCGCTTTTGGGACATTTTCTCCTAAATTGCAAGGATGAGCCGCTAGACGATGTCAAAGCGAGGCATGCAACCGAGCGAGGCCCATGCCCATAGAAGGCAATGTTTGGATTTGGGCCACGGGGAACTGTCGCTGGATGCTGTTTTTGGTTGAAGTGCGAATTTTGTATTATTTCACCTGGTTGTTGATGAAGTAAGGTGACTTGAGGGTACTTTGTAGTAGTATATATCAGGTGAAAGTATTTTTACATCTGGATTACACTTGTTTCACCTACAATTATGTTGAAGATTGTTGAGTGACGAATGCGCCACCATAAATAAACATGGCGGCCGCGCCGGTCGAAGGCGTAATTCTTTTGGTAGACCGAGAAGTGCCACGAGACGGTCTACGAAAGGAAATACGCTTCTCCCGATTCGGGCATTGGTGGAAATCGAGCTGGAAAGTGACGCCATGGGACAGGGTGGACACGTTACGGAGATAGCCATGACACCCCCTGCTCAAATAGATATATAGGAGGGATAGGAGGGACTAGTGCTAACCTGTCCGCTCCGCTGAACGATTACAGGTCAAGTGGTGGTGCAAGCCAGTGCTAGGCTAAGGCCATTATGGATTGATAACCCGTTCTACCCGTGACACACCCGTCGTATCTATAATACGTTTTTGTACCGTCATACACCATGGGTGGAACCTTTTCAAGAACGTTGGTGGGGCAAAATGTCATTTTGCTTGGTTGTTTGGTTTGGTTGAGGGGAAGATGCCCAGTTTAATGCCGGATGACCTCTAAATCTGACAAGAGTTGGTGGGGAAAAACACAAAGTTGGTGGGGCAGTGGCCCTACCATTTGAATAGGAAACTTCACCCGTGTCATACACCCGAGGTATCCGTCAAAAACCTACAGTGCCAGACATACACCCGTGGTACCCGTTGTGCCCTTGTGGAACACGTGATAAACCCGTCATAGCAAGTACTCACCCATTCTATCTGTGGTACACCCATGGCACCCGTTATACACCCATTAACCCTGTTCCCTGCGGGGGGCCAGATTCTGCCCCTCCCGGTGGTTTTTCACTTGCCGCCTCTAAACAGTTAGGCCTAGTGTCCTGAAACTTTGTGACTTTTCCCAAAATTTAATAGCGCATGTTGTGTCAAAATTGCAATGCAATATGCATCATAGATACTGGGAAATTACATATTGTTGGGGCAGAGGCGCACTCAGGACAAACAAAATGGGAGGAGATACCCACCCTCAAATTAGATCCAACTTCAAATTAGTAAGATGATAAAAGCGTTACGCGCATGGTGTCACCATGTTTTTTTCCTGGATGCGCCTATGCGCAATATATTACATTTAACAAATAACAGCATATAATGCCCACATGTGACGTTCATGTCGTCCCAAACAATCACGAACAGCACATTTCTTTTTCTCTCAGAAAGTCCCCAACCCCCCATTTTACATTCCCTGAAAACGCCTATGTTTTTTTTGTCTTTTGATATGTTAAAGACCAGTACATTTCAAGCTCAAAAACGTTTGGGGCATAACAATCGGTCGAGCCACATGGCCGCAATGACCTTTAAAAAACACCCACAATTTTGGTATTTTTGCCCCCTGGCCCCCATTTTTCAACAAAACAAAAATGTCGGGATCAAAAAAGAGAGATCTTGTCATGACGAATCGAATGGGGTTTTTCCCATCGAAATCAACCGAGCGGTTATCGAGATCTCTGGGGGGGGGGGGGGGGGGTGGGGGGCAGAATCTGCCCCCCGCAGGTTAACGTAATTCTGGCCGCCCGCAGGGAATAGGGTTAAACCCGTGAAAACTCCACCGCGGCTTAGCACATATGTATTTTTTTTTAAATCTCTGGAACAGGAGATCCTTATAAAATAAAGGGATCACTGTTGGCACTAACGTGACAGTCGCCCACTCATACTCCCTTCCACTCGTCATCCATGACATTGCACTAATTACCTGGCATCTCCTGGATGGTGTACCCACACCAAAAGAAGAGCACGTGCACCCTCTCCCCCTTCCCCACCCATCCATCCCCCACAATGCATCCATGATTAGCTATGTTGATCACTATATCTAATTATGTCCCAATTATCTGGAGTCTCCTGGATGCAGTGCAGATCCACACATCAATCAGATACACACGTACCCGTGAGCACTCCCCCCTCCCCTCCCCACCCATGCATAGTTATTTCGCTCCATGCAAAGAGGCTGACCAGTTCACCCGTTAACCCGTTAGCCCATTTATATATTTTTGTTCTCTCGAAAGGCAGCTCGGAAGCGTAGTAAAGGGAATAGGCCACCTTGAAAGTTGTCTTGAAATACAACCATACGGTGCATCTTGAGCTCAAAACTACGAATATGACTTTGTTTGGACAACTGATAGATATATGTGGAGAAAGAAGTAAGTTTCTCTTTGAATTTCACGATAAATCGTACCATAGCAGCTGGCGTTCAGGCTCCGCCCCGCTCCGCCTGACGCCAAGTACAGTCTCTGACAAGAGGCCGCCGCGCCGCCCGGGCGGCTGAGCGGATATTAACGAGGCGTCGTGATCAGAGACTACGCGCCAGATAGTGTACCGGCCTCCGGCGGCGAGCGTTCATTTCCTGATCGTGTCCCAGAACAGCGGACATGAAACCGGGCCCACTAGTCCTGTGTCGAAATTACTTAACGTAGGAAGGTAATTATTTCACTACAACTCATTTTTAGATCTGCTCCACAAATCTGCTATCTCAGTCCAAAACCCCATGTTAAAGATGAACTATTTCCTTTAATGCCGATCCCCTGAAAGAAGCGCCCTGTTGAAATGTGCATGTGCATAGTGCATATTAACTGTAATAACTGAGACCTTTAAATTCGTTGCGGATAGACAGACAGACAGACAGACATACCGACAGACGCTTATTAAATAGTAATATAGATGAAAATGGTTAACCCAAACCATACGAATGATACTGCTTACTAAAAAACGTTACCTTACACATAATAATAGGTCTCCTGGTTCATCTAACTGAAATTCATTAATTCAGAACTCACCTCGCTTCGTCCTTCGCTTTATAATTACGATAATTCCTTCGGCAATGGCCTCGATAATGGCCTCGATCGACCACGTCCAGAACAGCGATTTTGCTCTGTCAGAAAATCTCAAAATGAGAAATTGATAAATGTAAATAAAAAGGTATGTTCCTAGACCAATTTTGTATCAGAAATACAGCAAAAGTAATTATTTATTCGTATCTGGTCCAAAAAAGTCCAAAAAGTTATTTAAAAAATGACGTCATTAATTTCTTACACTTAGGGAGCCATCACTCAGTCAAAAATAGAGATATTTCTTTGAAATTTGGTTCGAGTATTGTTCATACTCAGTTATATCACATATATTCCGGTTTTTGTAATATCTTTGAAAATTTTGATTTTGTGGTGATTTGAAGAAAAAAAACAGTTTTTGTTCATTTTGGGGGTCAAAAACCCAAAATTTTGGAAATCCGAGATCGCCATTTTAAAGAAAAATGACATTTTATATCTATATTACTAGTTGAGTAAAGTGCGTGTGTATGTGGCCATTTTGCAGTTTTGTTCTTTGCTCAGCTGTTCAGCCTAAACTATTGCGAGCAGATGGATGGAATTTTCACACAATTCAGGTGACATTTCAACGACGTGGAGTGTCAAGAAACGGGGTTCGCAGGGCGCATAATGAGCGCGTGGCACGTGCTGCAAAAACAACTTTTTCTCCAATTGGTTTAACACGTGGGAAACCCGGAGCGAAATGTGTGAAAAAATACGAAAAATCGTGAAACACGCTGCAATCCCAGGTCTATATCTCGGAGACTATGCGTCCGATCAGCATGCGACAAACACAAGCGTGTAGAACAATTAAGGGGGTGACGTATGCAATGGGGTTCGGCGAGCGGCACGTGGCGCGGGCAAAGTTAATGGTTTCACAATCGTAAATCACGCTTTTATGTTGTCCTTCACGATTGAATTTAGTCTTCCGAACCTATAGGACGTGACGCGATGAAACAAACGTATTTTGCATACGAAGGTACCGGCTTTATTATGCATGGAAACCGAAGCATTCTGTTAAATATTGAATAGTTTAAATCGGCATGGAATATAAAGAGTGACCATTTTATAATATGTATTTCATCACACCGCCATATCGTCAACACAGAAGGGTAATAAACGATAACAAATTATACAGCTGCAAAGCGCAATCAATTCTGTCCAATAACCACCAAAAAAAATATCATATTGACAAAAATTAAGGTTATAATGACAGTGTTAATATGACGCTCTCGGCCCTTACTTTATTCGGCGTAATACAACATTACATCAAGCTATTTAGTCATCGGAGCAGTTTGTGTCGGCAAAATCTTGCCATATTGAAAAGCAAGCTAAGCAAAAAACGGACCTCCGTCGGCGGATACCAAATGACAAACGATGACAGATGTATTTTTGACAATCTGACAAGCGATGTGTGTACACATTAATGGATGACAATACTCTACAACCCTCGGGCCGGCACAAACAGCGGTCCGGTGGCGACCCTGCCCAGAGAATTGACGCATATTTAAAATCCAAACTCTTTATTGTAAAGCCTACACGAGATTGGTGATGTTCGGAATGAGTGAGGTACGGGAACGGGATTCGGAAACGGGATTCGGGAACGGGTTACGGGAACGGGCTACGGGCTACGGGCTACGGGCTACGGGCTACGGGCTACGGGCTACGGGCTGCGGGCTACGGGCTACGGGCTACGGGCTACGGGCTACGGGCTACGGTCTACGGTCTACGGGCTACGGGCTACGGGCTACGGGCTACGAGCTACAGGCTACGGGCTACGGGCTACGGGCTACGGGCTACGGGCTACGGGCTACGGGCTACGGGCTACGGGCTACGGGCTACGGGCTACGGGCTAAGGGTTACGGGCTACGGGCTACGGGCTACGGGCTACAGGCTACGGGGAACGGGCTACGGCAATGGGATACGGGATACGGGAACTTGGTTACCTTCGCATTGCGGAGCAAGCGAGCCACACTTGTCTATATTACTAGTTGAGTGAAGTGCGTGTGTATGTATGTATGTATGTATGTATGTATGTATGTATGTATGTATGTATGTATGTATGTATGTATGTATGTATGTATGTTTGTATGTATGTATGTATGTATGTATGTATGTATGTATGTATGTATGTATGTATGCATGTATGTATGTATGTATGTATGTATGTATGTATGTATGTATGTATGTATGTGGCCATTTTGAAATTGTGTTCTTTGCTCAGCTGTGCAGCCTAAACTATTGCGAGAAGATGGATGCAATTTTCACACGATCCAGGTGACATTTCAACGACGTGCTGTGTCAAGAAACGAGCTGTCTAGGGTGCATAATGAGCGCGTGGCGAGAGCTGCAAAAGCGACATTTTCTCCATTGGTTTAACACGTAGGAAACCCAGAGCGAAATGTGTAAAAAATGCGAAAAATTGCGAAACACGCTGCAATCCCAGGTCTATATCTCGGAGACTATGCGTCCGATCGGCATGCGGAAAACACAAGCGTGTAGAACGATTAACGGGCTGGCGTATGCAATGTGTTTCGGTGAGCGGTGCGTAACGCGTGCAAAGGCAATTGCTTTATGTCGTTGTCAGGCTTGGCGGACTTGTCGGACATGTTTGAACTTGTCGAACTTGTCGGGCTTATCGGACTTTTCGCATCTCAAACTCTAACCAACCCATCTCCGACACGTAACTATAGCTATTTAACGCACTTGTAATTTAACGAATTTCTTCGTAATGGGGGTTCCCTATGCATACAGGCACGTGAATTACACACAGATTGTTGGTTGTTTTCCCAGCTCGGAAATACAGACGTCGCTCAAATATTAATATTTCTCGGGATTTTCCGGGACGGAGGATCCATGCTCACAAAAGCACGTGAATTCAACTGCGGACAGACACGAAAACCTTTCTGTGTTTCGAGTGCAAAACGGACACTACTCAAATAGATGCGTCGCAATCCCATAGATGGATGGATATTTGATTGATAGATGGGGATTTATGGACTTTGACTTGTTGGACTTGTTGGACTTGCTTGACTTGCAAATCGATTTGGACTTGTCGGACTTGTTTGAACTTGTCAAACTTGTCGGACTTTTCGGAATTGTCGCATCTCAAACTCTAACCAACCCATCTCCGACAAGTAACTATAGCTATTTAAAACCCCTTTAATTTAACGAATTGCTCCGTAATGGGGGTTCCCTATGCATAAAGGCACGTGAATTACACACAGATTGTTGGCTGTTTTCCCAGCTCAGAAATACAGACGCCGCTCAAATATTAACATTTCTCGGGGATTCTCGGGGACGGAGGTTCCATGCTCACAAAGGCACGTGAATTCAACCGCGGACAGACACGAAAACCTTGCTGTGTTTCGAGTGCAAAACGGACACTACTCAAATAGATATATAGGAGACTAGCGCCTTGTGCTCGCTCCGCGTCGCAATCCCATATATTCGCAATCTTGATAGATTACATCCCGATAGACGGATGGATATTTGATAGATAGATAGATAACTTTTTGACTTTTTTGACTTGTTGGTTGGACTTGTGGGACTTGTTGAACTTGTCTGACTTGTCTGACTTGTCGAACTTGTCGAACTTGTCGGACTTGTCGGACTTGTCGGACTTGTCGGACTTGTCGGACTTGCATCTCGAACTCCAACCAACCCATCTCCGGACTCCGACACATAGCGATAGCTATTTAACGCACTTATAATTTAACGAATTTCTCCGGAATGGGTGTTTCCTATGCATAAGGGAGTTAATTACACACAGATTGTTGGCTGTGTTGACCCAGCTCGAAACTACACCCGCCGTTCAAATATGAATAATTATCGGGGATTCTCCTGGACGGAGGTTCCAAGCTCAGAAAGGCACGTGAATTCAACCGCGGAAGACACGAAAACCTTGCTGTGTTTCGAGTGCAAAACGGACACTACTCAAATAGATATATAGGAGGGATAGGAGGGACTTGTGCTAACCTGTCCGCTCCGCTGAACGATTACAGGTCAAGTGGTGGTGCAAGACAGTGCTAGGCTAAGGCCATTAGGGATTGATAACCCGTTCTACCCGTGACACACCCGTCGTATCTATAATACGTTTTTGTACCGTCATACACCATGGGTGGAACCTTTTCAAGAACGTTGGTGGGGCAAAATGTCATTTTGCTTGGTTGTTTGGTTTGGTTGAGGGGAAGATGCCCAGTTTAATGCCGGATGACCTCTAAATCTGACAAGAGTTGGTGGGGCAAAACACAAAGTTGGTGGGGGCAGTGGCCCCACCATTTGAATAGGAAACTTCACCCGTGTCATACACCCGAGGTATCCGTGAAAAACCTACAGTGCCAGACATACACCCGTGGTACCCGTTGTACCCTTGTGGAACACGTGATAAATCCGTCATAGCCAGTACTCACCCATTCTATCTGTGGTACACCCATGGCACGCGTTATAAACCCATTAACCCTGTTCCCTGCGGGGGGGGGCAGATTCTGCCCATCCCGGTGGTTTTTCACTTGCCGCTTCTAAACCATTAGGCCTAGTGTCCTGAAACTATGTGACTTTTCCCAAAATTGAATAGCGCATGTTGTGTCAAAATTGCAATGCAATATGCATCATAGATACTGGGAAATTACATATTGTTGGGGCAGAGGCGCACTCAGGATAAAAAAATGGGAGGAGATACCTACCCTCAAATTAGATCCAACTTCAAATTAGTAAGATGATAAAAGCGTTACGCGCATGGTGTCACCATGTTTTTTCCTGGATGCGCCTATGCG
The DNA here is from genome assembly GCA_036785665.1 of Chirona hameri. NCBI lineage: Eukaryota > Metazoa > Arthropoda > Thecostraca > Balanomorpha > Balanidae > Chirona > Chirona hameri. Next base: position 117,217 of record JAXIVJ010001408.1, read on the forward strand.
CAATATATTACATTTAATAAATAACAGCATATAATGCCCACATGTGACGTTCATGTCGTCCCAAACAATCACGAACAGCACATTTCTTTTTCTCTCAGAAAGTCCCCCCCCCCCATTTTACATTCCCTGAAAACGCCTATGTTTTTTTCTCTTTTGATTTGTTAAAGACCAGCACATTTCAAGCTCAAAAACATTTGGGGCATGACAATCGGTCGAGCCACATGGCCGCAATGACCTTTAAAAAAACACCCACAATTTTCGTATTTTTTGCCCCCTGGCCCCCATTTTTCAACAAAACAAAAATGTCGGGATCCAAAAAGAGAGATCTTGTCATGACGAATCGAATGGGGTTTTCCCTATCGAAATCAACCGAGCGGTTATCGAGATCTCTGGGGGGGGGGGGCAGAATCTGCCCCCCGCAGGTTAACGTAATTCTGGCCGCCCGCAGGGAATAGGGTTAAACCCGTGAAAACTCCACCGCGGCTTAGCACATATGTATTTTTTTATTCTCTGGAACAGGAGATCCTTATAAAAATAAAGGGATCACAGTTGGCACCAACGTGACAGTCGCCCACTCATACACCCTTCCACTCGTCATCCATGACATTGAACTAATTACCTGGCATCTCCTGGATGGAGGTACCCACACCAAAAGAAGAGCACGTGCACCCCCTCCTCCACCCATCCATCCCCCACAATGCATCCATGCTTAGTTATGTTGATCACTATACCTAATTATGTCCCAATTATCTGGAATCTCCTGGATGCAGAATGCAGATACACACATCAATCAGATACACACACACGTTCCCGTGAGCACCCCCCGCCCTCCCCTCCCCACCCATGCATAGTTATTTCGCTCCATGCAAAGAGGCTGACCAGTTCACCCGTTAACCCGTTAGCCCATTTATATATTTTGTTCTCTCGAAAGGCAGCTCGGAAGCGTAGAAAAGGGAATAGGCCACCTTGAAAGTTGTCTTGAAATACAACCATACGGTGCATCTTGAGCTCAAAACTACGAATATGACTTTGTTTGGACAACTGATAAGATATATGTGGAGAAAGAAGTAAGTTTCTCTTTGAATTTCACGATAAATCGTACCATAGCAGCTGGCGTTCAGGCTCCGCCCCGCTCCGCCTGACGCCAAGTACAGTCTCTGACAAGAGGCCGCCGCGCCGCCCGGGCGGCTGAGCGGATATTAACGAGGCGTCGTGATCAGAGACTACGCGCCAGATAGTGTACCGGCCTCCGGTGGCGAGCGTTCATTTCCTGATCGTGTCCCGGAACAGCGGACATGAAACCGGGCCCACTACTCCTGTGTCGAAATTACTTAACGTAGGAAGGTAATTATTTCACTACAACTCATTTTTAGATCTGCTCCACAAATCTGCTATCTCAGTCCAAAACCCCATGTTAAAGATGAACTATTTCCTTTAATGCCGATCCCCTGAAAGAAGCGCCCTGTTGAAATGTGCATGTGCATAGTACATATTAACTGGAATAACTGAGACCTTTAAATTCGTTGCGGATAGACAGACAGACAGACAGACATACCGACAGACGCTTATTAAATAGTAATATAGATGAAAATGGTTAACCCAAACCATACGAATGATACTGCTTACTAAAAAACGTTACCTTACACATAATAATAGGTCTCCTGGTTCATCTAACAGAAATTCATTAATGCAGAACTCACCTCGCTTCGTCCTTCGCTTTATAATTACGATAATTCCTTCGGCAATGGCCTCGATAATGGCCTCGATCGACCACGTCCAGAACAGCGATTTTGCTCTGTCAGAAAATCTCAAAATGAGAAATTGATAAATGTAAATAAAAAGGTATGTTCCTAGACCAATTTTGTATCAGAAATACAGCAAAAGTAATTATTTATTCGTATCTGGTCCAAAAAAGTCCAAAAAGTTATTTAAAAAATGACGTCATTAATTTCTTACACTTAGGGAGCCATCACTCAGTCAAAAATAGAGATATTTCTTTGAAATTTGGTTCGAGTATTGTTCATACTCAGTTATATCACATATATTCTGGTTTTTGTAATATCTTTGAAAATTTTGATTTTGTGGTGATTTGAAGAAAAAAAACAGTTTTTGTTCATTTTGGGGGTCAAAAACCCAAAATTTTGGAAATCCGAGATCGCTATTTTAAAGAAAAATGACATTTAATATCTATATTACTATTTGAGTAAAGTGCGTGTGTACGCCATTTTGCAGTTTTGTTCTTTGCTCAGCTGTTCAGCCTAAACTATTGCGAGCAGATGGATGGAATTTTCACACAATTCAGGTGACATTTCAACGACGTGGAGTGTCAAGAAACGGGGTTCGCAGGGCGCATAATGAGCGCGTGGCACGTGCTGCAAAAACAACTTTTTCTCCAATTGGTTTAACACGTGGGAAACCCGGAGCGAAATGTGTGAAAAATACGAAAAATCGTGAAACACGCTGCAATCCCAGGTCTATATCTCGGAGACTATGCGTCCGATCAGCATGCGACAAACACAAGCGTGTAGAACAATTAAGGGGGTGACGTATGCAATGGGGTTCGGCGAGCGGCACGTGGCGCGTGCAAAGTTAATGGTTTCACAATCGTAAATCACGCTTTTATGTTGTCCTTCACGATTGAATTTAGTCCTCCGAACCTATAGGACGTGACGCGATGAAACAAACGTATTTTGCATACGAAGGTACCGGCTTTATTATGCATGGAAACCGAAGCATTCTGTTAAATATTGAATAGTTTAAATCGGCATGGAATATAAAGAGTGACCATTTTATAATATGTATTTCATCACACCGCCATATCGTCAACACAGGAGGGTAATAAACGATAACAAATTATACAGCTGCAAAGCGCAATCAATTCTGTCCAATAACCACCAAAAATAAATCATATTGACAAACATTAAGGTTATAATGGCAGTGTTAATATGACGCTCTCGGCCCTTACTTTATTCGGCGTAATACAACATTACATCAAGCTATTTAGTCATCGGAGCAGTTTGTGTCGGCAAAATCTTGCCATATTGAAAAGCAAGCTAAGCAAAAAACGGACCTCCGTCGGCGGATACCAAATGACAAACGATGACAGATGTATTTTTGACAATCTGACAAGCGATGTGTGTACACATTAATGGATGACAATACTCTACAACCCTCGGGCCGGCACAAACAGCGGTCCGGTGGCGACCCTGCCCTGAGAATTGACGCATATTTAAAATCCAAACTCTTTATTGTAAAGCCTACACGAGATTGGTGATGTTCGGAATGAGTGAGGTACGGGAACGGGATTCGGAAACGGGATTCGGGAACGGGTTACGGGAACGGGCTACGGGCTACGGGCTACGGGCTACGGGCTACGGGCTACGGGCTGCGGGTTACGGGCTAAGGGCTACGGGCTACGGGCTACGGGCTACGGTCTACGGTCTACGGTCTACGGTCTACGGTCTACGGGCTACGGGCTACGGGCTACGGGCTACGAGCTACGGGCTACGGGCTACGGGCTACGGGCTACGGGCTACGGGCTACGGGCTACGGGCTACGGGCTAAGGGTTACGGGCTACGGGCTACGGGCTACGGGCTACAGGCTACGGGGAACGGGCTACGGCAATGGGATACGGGATACGGGAACTTGGTTACCTTCGCATTGCGGAGCAAGCGAGCCACACTTGTCTATATTACTAGTTGAGTGAAGTGCGTGTGTATGTATGTATGTATGTATGTATGTATGTATGTATGTATGTATGTATGTATGTATGTATGTATGTATGTATGTATGTATGTATGTATGTATGTATGTATGTATGTATGTATGTGGCCATTTTGCAATTGTGTTCTTTGCTCAGCTGTGCAGCCTAAACTATTGCGAGAAGATGGATGCAATTTTCACACGATCCAGATGACATTTCAACGACGTGCTGTGTCAAGAAACGGGCTGTCTAGGGTGCATAATGAGCGCATGGCGAGAGCTGCAAAAGCGACATTTTCTCCATTGGTTTAACACGTAGGAAACCCAGAGCGAAATGTGTGAAAAATGCGAAAAATTGCGAAACACGCTGCAATCCCAGGTCTATATCTCGGAGACTATGCGTCCGATCGGCATGCGGCAAACACAAGCGTGTAGAACGATTAACGGGCTGGCGTATGCAATGTGTTTCGGTGAGCGGTGCGTAACGCGTGCAAAGGCAATTGCTTTATGTCGTTGTCAGGCTTGGCGGACTTGTCGGACATGTTTGAACTTGTCGAACTTGTCGGGCTTATCGGACTTTTCGCATCTCAAACTCTAACCAACCCATCTCCGACACGTAACTATAGCTATTTAACGCACTGGTAATTTAACGAATTTCTTCGTAATGGGGGTTCCCTATGCATACAGGCACGTGAATTACACACAGATTGTTGGTTGTTTTCCCAGCTCGGAAATACAGACGTCGCTCAAATATTAATATTTCTCGGGGATTTTCCGGGACGGAGGATCCATGCTCACAAAAGCACGTGAATTCAACTGCGGACAGACACGAAAACCTTTCTGTGTTTCGAGTGCAAAACGGACACTACTCAAATAGATGCGTCACAATCCCATAGATGGATGGATATTTGATTGATAGATGGGGATTTATGGACTTTGACTTGTTGGACTTGTTGGACTTGCTTGACTTGCAAATCGATTTGGACTTGTCGGACTTGTTTGAACTTGTCGAACTTGTCGGACTTATCGGACTTGTCGCATCTCAAACTCTAACCAACCCATCCCCGACACGTAACTATAGCTATTTAACGCCCCTTTAATTTAACGAATTGCTCCGTAATGGGGGTTCCCTATGCATAAAGGCACGTGAATTACACACAGATTGTTGGCTGTTTTCCCAACTCGGAAATACAGACGCCGCTCAAATATTAACATTTCTCGGGGATTCTCGGGGACGGAGGTTCCATGCTCACAAAGGCACGTGAATTCAACCGCGGACAGACACGAAAGCCTTGCTGTGTTTCGAGTGCAAAACGGATGCTACTCAAATAGATATATAGGAGACTAGCGCCTTGTGCTCGCTCCGCGTCGCAATCCCATATATTCGCAATCTTGATAGATTACATCCCGATAGACGGATGGATATTTGATAGATAGATAGATAACTTTTTGACTTTTTTGACTTGTTGGTTGGACTTGTGGGACTTGTTGAACTTGTCTGACTTGTCTGACTTGTCGAACTTGTCGAACTTGTCGGACTTGTCGGACTTGTCGGACTTGTCGGACTTGTCGGACTTGTCGGACTTGCATCTCGAACTCCAACCAGCCCATCTCCGGACTCCGACACATAGCTATAGCTATTTAACGCACTTATAATTTAACGAATTTCTCCGGAATGGGTGTTTCCTATGCATAAGGGAGTTAATTACACACAGATTGTTGGCTGTGTTGACCCAGCTCGAAACTACAGCCGCCGTTCAAATATGAATAATTATCGGGGATTCTCCTGGACGGAGGTTCCAAGCTCACAAAGGCAGGTGAATTCAACCGCGGAAGACACGAAAACCTTGCTGTGTTTCGAGTGCAAAACGGACACTACTCAAATAGATATATAGGAGGGATAGGAGGGACTTGTGCTAACCTGTCCGCTCCGCTGAACGATTACAGGTCAAGTGGTGGTGCAAGCCAGTGCTAGGCTAAGGCCATTAGGGATTGATAACCCGTTCTACCCGTGACACACCCGTCGTATCTATAATACGTTTTTGTACCGTCATACACCATGGGTGGAACCTTTTCAAGAACGTTGGTGGGGCAAAATGTCATTTTGCTTGGTTGTTTGGTTTGGTTGAGGGGAAGATGCCCAGTTTAATGCCGGATGACCTCTAAATCTGACAAGAGTTGGTGGGCCAAAACACAAAGTTGGTGGGGGCAGTGGCCCCACCATTTGAATAGGAAACTTCACCCGTGTCATACACCCGAGGTATCCGTGAAAAACCTACAGTGCCAGACATACACCCGTGGTACCCGTTGTACCCTTGTGGAACACGTGATAAACCCGTCATAGCCAGTACTCACCCATTCTATCTGTGGTACACCCATGGCACGCGTTATAAACCCATTAACCCTGTTCCCTGCGGGGGGGGGGGGGGGGGCAGATTCTGCCAATCCCGGTGGTTTTTCACTTGCCGCTTCTAAACCATTAGGCCTAGTGTCCTGAAACTATGTGACTTTTCCCAAAATTGAATAGCGCATGTTGTGTCAAAATTGCAATGCAATATGCATCATAGATACTGGGAAATTACATATTGTTGGGGCAGAGGCGCACTCCGGATAAAAAAATGGGAGGAGATACCTACCCTCAAATTAGATCCAACTTCAAATTGGTAAGATGATAAAAGCGTTACGCGCATGGTGTCACCATTTTTTTTTCCTGGATGCGCCTATGCGCAATATATTACATTTAATAAATAACAGCATATAATGCCCACATGTGACGTTCATGTCGTCCCAAACAATCACGAACAGCACATTTCTTTTTCTCTCAGAAAGCCCCCCCCATTTTACATTCCCTGAAAACGCCTATGTTTTTTTCTCTTTTGATTTGTTAAAGACTAGCACATTTCAAGCTCAAAAACATTTGGGGCATGACAATCGGTCGAGCCACATGGCCGCAATAACCTTTAAAAAAACACCCACAATTTTCGTATTTTTTGCCCCCTGGCCCCCATTTTTCAACAAAACAAAAATGTCGGGATCCAAAAAGAGAGATCTTGTCATGAAGAATCGAATGGGGTTTTCCCCATCGAAATCAACCGAGCGGTTATCGAGATCTCTGGGGGGGGGGGGGGCAGAATCTGCCCCCCGCCGGTTAACGTAATTCTGGCCGCCCGCAGGGAATAGGGTTAAACCCGTGAAAACCCCACCGCAGCTTAGCACATATGTATTTTTTTTTATTCTCTGGAACAGGGGATCCTTATAAAAATAAAGGGATCACTGTTGGCACCAACGTGACAGTCGCCCACTCATACACCCTTCCACTCGTCATCCATGACATTGAACTAATTACCTGGCATCTCCTGGATGGAGGTACCCACACCAAAAGAAGAGCACGTGCACCCCCTCCCCCACCCATCCCCCACAATGCATCCATGCTTAGTTATGTTGATCACTATACCTAATTATGTCCCAATTATCTGCAGTCTCCTGGATGCAGAATGCAGATACACACATCAATCAGATACACACACACGTTCCCGTGAGCACCCCCCCCCCCCTCCCCTCCCCACCCATGCATAGTTATTTCGCTCCATGCAAAGAGGCTGACCAGTTCACCCGTTAACCCGTTAGCCCATTTATATATTTTGTTCTCTCGAAAGGCAGCTCGGAAGCGTAGTAAAGGGAATAGGCCACCTTGAAAGTTGTCTTGAAATACAACCATACGGTGCATCTTGAGCTCAAAACTACGAATATGACTTTGTTTGGACAACTGATAGATATATGTGGAGAAAGAAGTAAGTTTCTCTTTGAATTTCACGATAAATCGTACCATAGCAGCTGGCGTTCAGGCTCCGCCCCGCTCCGCCTGACGCCAAGTACAGTCTCTGACAAGAGGCCGCCGCGCCGCCCGGGCGGCTGAGCGGATATTAACGAGGCGTCTTGATCAGAGACTACGCGCCAGATAGTGTACCGGCCTCCGGCGGTGAGCGTTCATTTCCTGATCGTGTCCCGGTACAGCGGACATGAAACCGGGCCCACTAGTCCTGTGTCGAACTTACTTAACGTAGGAAGGTAATTATTTCACTACAACTCATTTTTAGATCTGCTCCACAAATCTGCTATCTCAGTCCAAAACCCCATGTTAAAGATGAACTATTTCCTTTAATGCCGATCCCCTGAAAGAAGCGCCCTGTTGAAATGTGCATGTGCATAGTGCATATTAACTGGAATGACTGAGACCTTTAAATTCGTTGCGGATAGACAGACAGACAGACAGACATACCGACAGACGCTTATCAAATAGTAATATAGATGAAAATGGTTAACCCAAACCATACGAATGATACTGCTTACTAAAAAAACGTTACCTTACACATAATAATAGGTCTCCTGGTTCATCTAACAGAAATTCATTAATGCAAAACTCACCTCGCTTCGTCCTTCGCTTTATAATTACGATAATTCCCTCGGCAATCGCACGAAACACTTCTAGAAGGTCGCAAAACAACGGCTTCGGTCCTGGCTAGTAAATGCTTCACGGGTCGGTTTGTTTGTTATTGAACCGAAACGTCACAGAGCCTCCAAAAATGCCGCATTTGATGAAAACAACAATGGTAGGGAAGGACGACGTTGTCTGTGACCTTCATGAAGCACACAAGTACTTGCTTTTAATTTGTATCTCTCCCAACTTACAACTTTGAATTAGGGAATAATTGTATTTAATTCTTAAATTGAAGTAACATCATTTTTATACCATAACGGAAGCCCAAGAAATTGTTGCTAAAAAGTCAAAAGGTCATTATTATACGGGTAAAATATTTCCGAGGTAACGGAAACGGTTTGGCCGCTAGAACACCTGGAACAAAATCCGGATTTTCGTTTCCGGTGCTCTAGCGGCTAAACCGTTTCCGTTACATTGGAAACATTGTAACCGTGTGATCGTCTCATCATAAGGTATATTTGGCGTGAGCTTGAAAGAAATTGAAAGGTACGGGAATCCGTATATGAATCTGTATATGAATACGTATAGGATATAATATCATGATATAATATCATGGACGCAGGCACAGGCCGGTTCCAACTTCCAAGAAGATCCGTATCATACGCAATTAGCGCTGGAAATCATTTGACGAGGAGCCTTGTTACAGTGTCGTGCTTGATAGCCTGACTGTCTCGTCGTTAGTGCGATCAACTTCCGGTACACTTTTGTTTGTATTTCGTTCCTATGGTTTTAAACCTTTGTTTACATTCGTTCCTATGGTTACCGTTCGGCAAAAAATATAAGAGTACACGTCCGACCACGGCTGTCTGATTATCACAATCCAAAGCGTTGTCGGGTCACATACCTCTCTTCAGCATGTACGTCTGGGTGAAAACGACTGTGGGGCTCCTGCTAGCGGTCAACTATGCCGTGCCGCTGTTCACAGTGGTGAGTAACCAGCACCTGTGGGACGAGACGATGGCCTTGCTGGCCGGCAACATGTCCTGCACGTGCATGCTGTTCGGCTTGACAGTGACGCTGATCGGAGTATACGACCTGGTCCAGCTCAAAACTGACCACTTGTGTCGAATGCTGCAGTACAGCGGCTTCGGACTCGCCGTCGCCTTGAAAATGTCTCAGACCTGCATGGCAGTGGATCAGTACGTGGCGGTGATCCACCCACTGCGTCACTACGACATCATCACGCGTGCCCGCCCCTGGCTCTTCGCGGCCACCTGGCTCCCGTGGGCTGCAAACGTCCTCTTCGGCCTCTTTGCCATCGTCTTCGACATGGAGACGTTCGCCGACAGCGCGCTCGGCCGCGGCAACGCCTCGCTCGTGTTCCCCGGGTGCCGCTGGGAGAGCGCCCTCGCCAACACCTACACCATCATCATGGAGACTGAGCTGATATTACTGGCGCTGACCACCGCCGGCCTGTTCGTCTACACAGGTATGGTCGGCCACGTGATCAGGAGGCGTCTCGTCCGGGAGCAGCGGAGGCAGGAGCCCAACTGGGTCACCGGCTTCAACGACCAGAAGTTCTTGGAGAACTACCGCGCCTTCAAGCGCGTCCTCGCCGTGCTCTCGCTGACGGTGACGCTGGACGTCGCGCAGCCGATCATGCGCATTACAAGCCGCTGGTACCCGATGCCGAAGTTGAACGGCTTCCTGCACCAGGCGCGCCTCTTCGGCGGCATCTTCGAGGGCTGGGCATACGGTCTGCTGAACACCAAGCTGCGAGCCGCCTACAGAAAGATGCTGTGCGGCAGGTCCAACGGAGTAGAGGTGCAGGTCCCTGGGCAGGAGATGCAGGTCCCTCAGAGGCGGCAGGCAGCTGTACCTGCCGTCAGCACTGCGTAACTGTTGGGGAGTGACTCTGTCCGAGACTGAAGGCTCGGACACGGCACTGATGCCCCGGCTTCCGCTGTCACCGAGTCGGGGAAAGATAAGCAAATAGCAGGTGGGGCATTTCAGGACAGATCGACCAAAACATCTCGAAATAACACCCTAATATCTACATTTCAGATATCGATAAAACTAAGTCTTGGGGGTTATCTAGTTCGTAGATTCACGCTTCGTCCTTCGAACAATTTTCGAGTTACAG